>JBBJLS010000011.1:5239397-5274989 GCA_037577275.1 Bryconaethiops microstoma
TCAGAGTCTCTCCTCAGCATCCTTCTCCCAACACACTCAGTCTCTCCTCAGCATCCTTCTCCCAACACACTCAGAGTATCTCCTCAGCATCCTCCTCCCAACACACTAAGAGTCTCTCCTCAGCATCCTTCTCCCAACACACTCAGTCTCTCCTCAGCACAGGTCCAAACCAACGCAGTCTCGCCTCTCAAACTGTCCCTTTAATAAACTCATTCCTGATTCTGTTCATCCTTGTCACTCCTAATCCGAATCTTAGCACTTTCGACTCTGCCACCTCCAGCTCTGCTTCCTGTCTTTTCGTCAGTGCCACTGTCTCCAAAGCAAAATGATGCATTAAAATGAACTAAAAAATATTTTTTCCCTGTAGAGGATGTGTACTTATTTTCATTCAGAAAATGAACAAACCATGTCAGGTTGACTGGATAGTTCAAACTTTGCATACAACTGTAAATATAGACTACTATGGAATTATACTGTTTGTTTTCATTCTTTTGTCCATTTGATTCTCTGATTGACACTTTCATGTCTACACATTAGCCTCCTCCTGCTAAGTACGGAGGTCGACACACGGTGACAATGATTCCTGGAGATGGGATTGGACCTGAACTCCTGAGTCACGTCAGAGAGCTCTTCAGGTCTGGGAACAGGCTAGAAAACAGTCTTATTTGGAACCGTGGTCAGTGGGAACTGTTTGACAGATTGAGGTCTTCACAGGTTCTGCTGCGTCCCCGTGGACTTTGAGGTGGTGAACGTGGATTCATCTGTCACTTCAGAGGATGAGATTTATAACGCTGTCATAGCCATCAGACGCAATGGAGTTGCACTGAAAGGTAGGTAGTGTGGGTATTGTGTGTGTGTCCAGGTCTGGAAAAGCCTGCTTGACTTGATGTAAGTCTGATTATTGTGCTTTGTTCTCTGTATTGTTTCAGGAAACATTGAGACCAATCACAACCTTCCTCCTTCTCATAAGTCCAGGAACAACCTGCTACGGTATTACTATGTCACAGGGGTATAAAAATAAAGGTTGTGGCTCAACTGCAGTGATTATTAATACATTCATATTTATAATAACAATACACTTTTTGTGCTTTTTATGGTCTACCAAGGACACAAAAAGGTGTTTTGAGTTGAAGGTGCTGAAAGTTGAAGCAGCATTAATGTGATCTTCATATAATATTATACAAAATGGTATGCCAACTTTTTTCTGCTACATTGTGGCAAGAAACAAAAATATACACATATAACTGATGCATCAAACCGCTGATGCACATCCTGACTTCTCTTCTGCTTTTCTATTGTTCTATTGTTCTATTGTGTTCTGGATGAACTTTATGCAAATGGACTTTATGCAAATGGATGATCATCATTGAATACTTGTATTTGTCAGAAACTTTAGCCAGTGCTAAACTAAATAAGCAAAATTTAGACTTCAAATCTGTCTTGGCTGATGCACTGCATCTGAGGTAAGTGGAAAATTGTGTAAATTTGACTTTCCGCCAGGATTTTCCTTTTATAGAGATACAAAATAACATTACGAGTGTTTAAATTGTAAAAGTTATGATTGTTTTTTCCCAAACTTCTCTCCATTCTCAGCACGTCACTGGATCTTTACGCTAATGTGATGCACTGTCAGACCCTGCCTGGAGTCCAGACTCGCCACAGTGACATAGACATCATCATCATCAGAGAGAACACTGAGGGGGAGTACAGCAGTCTGGAGCACGAGGTCTGTAGATGTGTGTCAATCTCCTACCTACCGTCCCACGCACACAAACAAACACGCTCCCTCACCCATGAACATTTGCGCTGTTGTATTTTAAAAGATTTCATGTTCTTTATAAAACAAAAATTAATAAACTAATTAATAACAGGAATGGGCCAACTTTGAGTATTTGAACTAGGCATGTTTCATTTTGAAATTTGAAAATGAAATAGGGTGTTTTGAGCTCGAGTAGGACCTTTTGGAGGAAAAGTCAGAGAGGCGAGGTTGCACTGGTTAGGACATGGGCTGTGGAGAGTGTGTTAGGAGGAGGACGCTGAGGAGAGACTGAATGTGTTGGTTGAGGACGCTGAGGAGAGACTCTGAGTGTGTTGGGAGGAGGACGCTGAGGAGAGACTCTGAGTGTGTTGGGAGGAGGACGCTGAGGAGAGACTCTGAGTGTGTTTGGCAGAAGAATGTTGAGGATGGAGCTGCAGGGAAGAGGAGAAGAGGAAGGTCTAGTAGGAGGTTTACAGTTCTGAGGAGGAAGGACATGCAAGCAGTTGGTGTGAGAGAGGAATATCAAGAGGATATTCGCTGTGGCAACCCCTAATTGGGAGCAGCCGAAAGTAGAAGAACAGGATTAACATCGTTGCCACTACAGAAATACGTCCAGTTTGTGCACATCCCTGCCCTGTTTGAGTCCTGTGCTGAAATCTCCTCTCGATCCCACCAGCAGGCGGTGTAGAGCGACATCAACAAGAAACGCCACCAGATACGAGGTCGTCATGGGAAATGTAGTCTTTACTTGTTTACAACCGAATGTTTATCGATCTTTCTACCAGTTTTATAGACGTCCTTTTGACTTTCTTTTGTGTTTTTCTTTTGTGTTGTGATATATATATGTGTGTGTGTGTGTGTGTGTGTGTGTGTGTGTGTGTGTGTGTGTGCGTGCGTGCGTGTGTGTGGTGTGTGTGTGTGTGTGTGTGTGTGTACTGATTAAAGTTATAAGACTTAAACCATTTTGTCTCCTGGTTTGGAAAACAACTTTCAACATCATCTTTAAATTAAATTCAGTTTTTAAACTACATGAAATGTTATTGGGATTAAAAGTCTTGTGTCAGGTTCTCTGTATCATGTGAGGAAAACTGCTTAAATATTGCCCTTAGTTTAAATTTTTATTACAGTCAAAAAAGTAACATTATTACAGAATATTACATATTTATGATTACATACATGTCATCACTGTCCCCAGAAAAACCTCTCTTCAAAACAAACATGGTCAGTTTTCTGGGGGAAAAAAAATCTCTTTACTTCTAATGTAAGTGTGTATATGTGTGAAACATATATACACACATACTTATACACACATATGTAAACACACACATATGAACACACATGAACACACCCCTAAGATTTGCTGCTGCTCTGTATGTCTAAATGCCCCACTTCTGTTTTTCTTCTTCAATTGACTGTATGCAAATAAAACCCATCGAGTTGAGCTGAGCTGACAGTCAGAGTGGCCTGGCTGGTATATGGCACACGCTGTGCTGTGCCAAACGTTACGGACATTTTCATAGACTCACGACTGCAATATATCATCAAATTTGAACTGACATAAGGAAAAGAAGATTGGAATCTGAACACTGTGGGAACGTTACAGGATTAGGTGAGTACAGTACAGTAACACTGACCACCTAATCAAAAATAATGATGCAAAGTAATGAGTCCAGTTCTGCTGCCAGTCAGGCTTACTGGAGCCGCAGGAGCTTAACTGATGGACTAATTTTCACTCAATTTTATTGCTGTTTTAGCTTTACTGAATTTAGGCTGTGATGAGTCTTCCTTTCTTGTTTCATTTATTTCTATCCATATTGCAACATCAGTGTTTTATTTATTGCACAAATGTGAAGTTTTCTTGCAGTCAAATGCAGTTCTTGTTATAGTTTGCTCAAGTTGCCTCTTTAGGCTACAGGTCTACTGTTGTTTTCACACTAATTGTCTGCTTCTGTTTTCATCTCCAATTCCCATTTTCATTTCTTTTTAATAGACAATCATTCAGTTTTCAAGCGAGGGCCACCAACCTCAGTATGAAACTTACTGTTTTTGTTTTGGCCTACAGCCAGATTTTTATCTTTCACATATTTAGTCTGCTTTTATGCCGATGTTTTACATTTTACCAATGTCACTTTTCAAAACCATTCAAAAACATCCTGGATTAAAGCTATGTATATATTTCTCTCCTAGTTTGGAATCCATTAAAGCAACACTTAACATTCAACATCGTCATTAAATTAAACAACAGGAAATGTATTATTTATTTATTTATTATTTTATCTTGAAGTGTCAGGCTCTTTATCTCATATCTTTTGAGGAAAACTACTTGGATATCACCACCAGTTTAATTCTTTATGACGGTCAATATAATAACATAATTATAGAATATTACATCATAATGATTACAGACATGTCATCACTGTCCAAAAAAATTCTTCAAAACCAGCATCTTCAAAATGATCTTTTAATCTAAGTTTATGTAAAAAGGTTTTGCCCTGTAATTTTAAATCATCTATGTTGGCCCATTTATCATTAAAGTTTTGCACAATGTAAATGGAATCTAGTCTTTCAATGAAGAAAAAAAATAAAAATATAGACACATGATTTTCTTTGAAAAGCGAGAATACACAAGGTAGAATTTATTGTTATATGTTAATAAATGTTGAAATAATTTCAGCAAATGCATTTTAATGATAATTTAAGATGATTTCGCCACAACTTCGTTCTTTCTTTTCAGTATGGGATGTGCGAATTCTAGGGAAAAAAATGGTCCCCTTGAACAGACGCAAAATCACACACCCCAGAAAGACAGATACACCAGAGACCCAACTCAGCAAAGACCAAATACAAAGGTGATTTTACATTTTTGCATTTTCTTTTTCAGTTTTACAGTATCTTGAATGAAACATTACATGAGATTTGTAATTATTTTAATAATTAGATTGAAAATAGTAATTATACTCATGGAGAAAAAACATTATTTTTGTCATTCCAACTCTTTCTTTGCTGTTGTTGACACTTGTGTTTTGGTTTTTATTGTCAGCACACACCCCACAAAACATAAGACCCATAAGACATTGTATTTAGAGCTGAGACCATTGAAAAAATTATCAAAAATAGCTGTTAAAAACTTAAAAATCAATTTGTAGAGTGTATGATTTTTTAATGTTATCCACTCCAACATGTAGACATGTTTATCAGGAGTTTATCAGTTTATAAGCCCAAGCTGAAGCTCTGCTGCAGCACTGTATGTGCAGCATTTGAGAATCTGTTTTCGTTTAAAGCTTCAAGCATTAAAATCAGTGAACAAACCACAGGAGCAAGCATGAGCTATTACGAGAGTCTTCAACACTTTCCTTGCGTTTGTATGTGTGTGTGTGTGCCTAAGACTAACAAGGCCTAGGGGCTTGGTTACCTCCTCTGGCACAGACTGAAGCTGTCTTAGCTATACTGAATATAACTGATACATTTTTTAAAATAATAATAATCAAAAAACAATATTTCCTTACATATTTTGTGCTATACTGTTGATTTTTTCCATCCCAACATCCCAACCTTACTTTACATTTTATTTTTTGTTCAAAATTGGTACTTTGATAATTGAATGGCACACTTGTTGCAAAAATCACAAGAATAGGCATTCTGTTATTTTTCTAATGAATAATTGGTTGCATTGTTTGTACATAAAAGATCACAAACAACTAGAGCCAATAAACAATGTACTCCAGTGCATTAAAAGCGACACGCTACATTTCTCCCACCTCCCAGTTCTAGTCAAATTAACTCAGTATTGTGAACTGAATCTTGGGCAAAGTCTTCTCACAAGTCTAAATTAGTCTATTCACTCACACACACAAACACGGTTGATAAATGGAACACATTTTTTTCATCACTCATTCAATTTGTGTACACATTCAAATGATCTGACTTAGCTCCTGTTAGAAGGATAAATACCCTGAGAATTTGCATATGAGAGTTTCCACTGCATTTCAACATTCACTTTGGTGTTTTGTTCTCTAGAATTCACCTCTACTGCCAGGACAGGCTTCGCAGATTACTGACGGTATGACGCCACATGCAAACCTACATTCAGACATGCTGTGGTTACTAAACATGTCTCATCTCAACGTCTCACCTTTGGCTGTTGCATAGCTTGGAATTCCAAGACGTTGAAGTAAAATAGAACTTGAGATTGAACGCATATATATGCGTTGGGTCACAAAATGGTCAAATGTTCTCAAATTGATGAAGACACAAACACAGCTTATAAAAATACAGCTATAATAACTGTTTCTACAAGCAGAGTTTTCCATGAGAAATAAAAGGTCAGTTCTTATATAAATTCAACATGTCAGGTCTCTGGTTTTGTATAACTATTCTTTTGAAACTCTTTGCTCTGTTTAAAATGCAGCTTTTGTTGATGCGGCTGTAGGCTCTTGCATGCAAATGCTTTGCTGTCATATCATTCCAAATTTTACACCATTTGAATACACAACAGCAGTATTTACATTGTGTGAATCTTTCAAGAAATAGAAAATGTCCAAAAATAGGTGGAGTAAAATTTTATTTCGTATAATATTGCCCATATAAAGAACATTTTATCATTGTCCTTTTAAGTTACTATTTTAAAGATATGAGGTTTTGTTACGACTGTATTGAAATATGTAGAATAACATGATGATAAATGTTCTTTGTGTGTCCACAGACACCAGTGCAAAAGAGGTGATTGTGGTTGCTTTGTTCGTGTATAAGGCCACGAGTAAGGGTCAACTGACTTTCAAAAAAGGAGAGAAATTCCAAGTATTGGATCAGTGAGTTTAACTCGCACATTGTGGGATTTTATTAGGCATACACATGTGTAATTGTTAATCCAACACACGCTGAATGATACAAACATGTGGTTGCTGTCTGTGTGTGTGTGTGTGTGTGTGTGTGTGTGTGTGTGTGTGTGTGTGTGCGCGTGCGTGTGGTGTGTGTGGCAGGAATGGTGACTGGTGGAAAGCTAAGTCCCTGACATCTGGCAAAGAAGGCTTGATCCCTTACAATTATGTGGAGGCAGAAGAAAACATAGAGGCGAAGGAGTAAGTCATTTGAGTAACTTTGTGTTTGTTTTGTATCTTCAGTAAGTAAACAAAATAATGAAATCCCCAGATCAAAATCAAATTCTGAACTATTAAGGTTGCCAAGTTTAAGGAGAATTTGTTCATTTAATTTTTTTTCGTAAACTGTGTACAGTTGATATGATATTATACATTTATATGTTTATATACTTATATATGTATATAAACATGCATATACATATACACATTCATATATAATGAAAGATCTAAAAGCACGTTGAAAATCTTTAACTTTTGAAAAAAATTACAAATGAGAAAAGATATGATTCAAAAAATGTACAAATATTCCTCAATTAAGCATCTTTTATTAAACCACATTACAATTCTGACAAATGTACGTATTTCTCACAAATATAGGATCTTGAACAAAACATTTTATTATAAAACCAGATTAAAATGGCAATGAAAGATTAAAATGGAAACCAGTGGTTAAACAGAGAGAAATAACCAGATGCAGATTTATTTCTTTGGCTCCAGTGTTGACTGCTAGATGACAGACAGAGCCATACAAATGTACAAATTTAGTGTAAAACACTGACACCTATCACCATCAGTCCTGAAAGAGATTTCTTTTTGTCAGGGAAGTTATTTCACTAATGATGTATTACATTATATAGGTTTTAAACCTGTAAAATGCTGTTCAGACCAGTCCTATAAATATACTAGTTAAATATAAGTTAAGTGAAATCTTATATTTCTAGAAGCAGATCATTTATTTGCTTTTATTGCAGCCTTTAACCTTCACTGACATAATTGTTAACATAACAGTAGATATATTCACCTGCAGAAAATAATCCAGTTCTTAGTTCATACAGTTCAAAATACAAAATTCAAAAATGTATATGTTTATGTTTATAAATTTACACTGTATGGACAAAAGTATTGGGACGCCTGACCATTACACCAACAGGGACTTTAATGACATTGCATTCAAATACACAGACTTTAATATGGAATTGATCCCCCTTTGCAGCTATAACAGCTTCATCTCTTCTTGGAAGGCTTTCCACAAGATTTTGGATTTTGTGTCCATTTATTCTGTAAAGCATTTATGAGATCAGGCACTGATGTTGGACGAGAAGGCCTGGCTCGTAATCTTGTGTATAAGTGCCAAAGCGGTGGCACACCTAACCTGTTGCCTACCTGTTGTAGTCAAGACAGATTCAGTCTGTCCTAGAATGCTGTGAAACAATACTAAAACGTCTGTTGCAGAATATCAGACTGCTCATGAAGAACACTGTTTTTAGTTCTTTCAGAGATTAAGCAGGTCTGAATAACAGGCTTGCCATATATAGCAGCTTTGTGAAACTCACAATGCCGCGATTGTTGAGAGCGGGTCATACATAATAGTTGTTCAGTGTTGTGGTTATTTTGAGCTTCGACCTTAGCAGATGCAGTTTAGCCATGTTTACCTTGTCAAACTACTTTACATTTCTAGAGAGAGCACCCGTCAGATACCAGGTGCTGGTATCATGCCGAATCAGCCGAATATCAGGATAAAACCCTGTAACAAATGTATAGCAGACACACACATGGTCATGTTATTAGCTGTGTATTTTGTTCTGTGCTGTAATAGAGTGTTTAAACAACGTGCGCATAAGAGCCTACTTTTATCATCTCAAGTAAAGTGCTTCAGTGAAAACAGCTAATTTTGAAGCTTAGTAGGTTTTAAAGGAAAAGGAATACAGGGATCAGTATCGGCATAATCCTGAATGTTTCAATATTAGTATCAGAAAGAAAAAAGTGGCATCATGCCATCTCCATTTCCAACTAATATCAGCACTTTCCGGTGTCTTTATTTGCTTAGTTTCTTTAAAAATTTAAATATCTAAATTCAGTCTTTTGGAAACCTCTTATGTAGGATACACACATTTCACTTTGTGGCTGTGTTTGTAGCTTAATTACCCCTAAATATTTACAACTTTAAAATCAGTTTTATAATTCCAATGTGTTGTTCCTATTATTTTCCCCATTTTTGCTTGGTGTTCTACTTAACGTTCAGAGAAGAACTGCTGGACGTTATTCTTCTTAGTTGTTTGTCACACACCAACACATAGACACTCATACTTTTTCTCTTTTTTATTACAGTTGGTTCTTTAAGAACATCAATAGAAGAGATGCAGAAAGACACCTGTTGGCTCCTGCTAATAAGCTAGGAGCCTTCCTCATACGAAAGAGTGAGACTTCTGAAGGTCTGAGACGCAGGCGTACACACTCACACACACCCACACGCACACTGGCTGTTTGACATGTAGTAAAAAGAAATACGCCAGACAGGAAACAAGCATATCAAATTTCAGCCAGGCTGTTTAAAATGACATCAGCACGCATCAGAAAGACGTGGATGGAGTTTTGTAATATACATTTCTAGGCATGTATATTTCTAGGCATGTTTCTAATGCCTTTCATGTGTGTTTGTGTGTTTATGTGTGAGTAGGGTCTTACTCCATGTCAGTGAGGGACGTGAAAGCTAACGACTCAGCTGGAGTAAAGCATTATAAAATCCGGACGCTGGATGATGGAGGATACTACATCTCCTCAAGGATCACCTTCAAAAAGATGGAAGACCTCATCAAATACTACCAGAGTATGCAAACACACACGCACAATTCTAGCTATCCCATTTTATTGGGTATCTTGCCCATATGGGTCACAGCAGTAGTTTATGGGCAGCTGGTGATCTGGTGGTTAGGGAATTGCCCCTGCGATCAGAAAGTTGTGAATTCGAATCCCATGACTGCCAGTGGCACCACTGAGGTACCATCCCCAACCACTGCTCCCTGGGCACTGCATCGCTGGCTGCCCGCAGCTTCACTTGGTGCATTCATTGATTCATTTTCTGTAACCGCTTAGTCCTTACTGGGGTCGTGTGTACCCGGAGCCTATACCGGACTCTACGGGCGCGAGGCAGGGACTCACCCTGGGCGGGGCGCCAGCCCACCGCAGAGCGCACATACATACACCAGTCACTCACACAGTGGTGTCTTCAGTTCACATGTTATGCATGTCTTTGGCCTGTGGGAGAAACCGCAAACCCACACCACCACGAGGAGAACATTCAAACTCCACACACACAAGGATAGGACCCGGATTCAAACCCCCAACCTTAGAGGCGTGAAGTGCTACCCACTGCGTTACCGTGGGGCTGGGAAAGAACAAGTCATGGGAAATCGGAAAGAACAATTAACAGTTAATTCAGAGAACAACTTTGTGCTGTTCACACTGTGTGCTCTGCTGTGACAAATGGACACTTTACATTACTTGCTTTTGTGCTAATGTTTTGCACAGGCCATGTTTTATATATTTTTTTCCTCCCAAAATGTTTTATTTAGCAAATAAATGGTAACTGAGTCTTAAAGTAATGATAATAGTAAAGTCTGTTCTCTATAGAGCATGTAACTGTATGCATTTCAGAACAAGCTGATGGATTATGTCAGAGATTAGGCAAAGAATGTGTGAAGCCCAAAACTGAAATTCAGTGGGATGAAGATGCGTGGGAAGTTTCAAAAGAAAGTTTTCGGATGGTCAAAAGACTTGGAGCTGGTCAGTTTGGAGAAGTTTGGTTGGGTAAGTGTGTTTAAGGTGGATATGGGGCTGTTGTTTATTCCTGTTTATGAACTGATGTTGAAGTCCCTGTTTGCCATTGAAGCGTTGAATCCACTCCCCCACCCCACCCCCCATTTCTCTCTCTCAAAGTTAACTTTGTCATGCTTTCTAGAAATCGAACCTTTCGTGCATACCTTATTTAATGAGGAAAAGTATAAAAACATTGCTGTAATCAGTACTCTGCTCTTGCAATTTGGTTTGAGTGAACACAAGATTTGTTTGCTTTGAATTATTCAACTTCTGTAAACACTGCATCATTTCTCTTATTTTGATGCTTTGTCATTTCTTTTAAAATGCTTTAAAAAACAATAATTTTATTTGGAAATTAGGAGAAATATCATCAGCAGTCCCTAAAAACGAAGGCAAAGCTGTTCAGTTTAATACTCGCACCTATAAAAGATAAAAACTGAGAAACTGAACATTTTTGCACAAAATGTAAAATTAACATTCAGATAATTTTATAATAAAATAGTTATTGGGAACTAGTTTAAAAAATCAAAATGTTATAATATTTCAAAAACTCCATATTGAAAATAAAATGTATTTAATTAATATGACAAGTCATTCCAGGATGATTTCACGATATCAGAGCCATTTGTGCCCAAAAGATTTTATAGATCCTTATAAGTAAGTAAGGTAGAAGACTTTTTAAAGGCACATAAAGTGTCCTTTATAACAACCCATGGGCATGTTTCAGGTAAAGAGCTTATATTAATGAAAATAAAATCTCAAAAACAGTATTTGTTTCTTGCAGTGGTGTCTTATTTTTTTCAGAGCTGTATATTTGATTTCTTTATTTGATCTTTACTTCATGAATCGTCAACAGTCTCAGTAGCTGCGTTGTTAACAGTTTTACTTTTCCACCTCTGTTATTGGGGTTGATTTGGTTACAAATGAGCAATTTGAATAAGCTGTCCTGACCTGCCTTCGCTCCGTCTCTGTTCAGCGGTATATAACAACACCACCAGGGTAGCAGTGAAGACTCTGAAGCCCGGAACCATGTCGGTTCAGGCGTTTCTGCAGGAAGCCAACCTGATGAAAACTCTTCGACATGATCGCCTGGTCCGCCTTTTCGCCGTGGTCACAAAAACAGAGCCCATCTATATCATCACAGAGTTCATGGCTAATGGTACACACCCACACTCATGCATACACACAAACAATTTAGCTGGAGATAAACGTGTAAAATAATTCTCATTTTTAAGTCCTTTGCAAGCTCACAAGTTTTAAATAATTAGCAGTAAGATATAGAGAGAAGTGGAGCTGCAGAAGATGCTGCAGTTATATAGGATCATTGAGATGTGAGATATAATTATAATAAATTAATACACAGAATGCCTCATGTTTCAAAAGTGGCAATCAAATCTCAAGGCAAAAGACTACGTTCAGATAATTGCAGTACATAAAGAATAAAGTAGCTTTTGGGATCGTGTTTAAAATATCAAAATGTTATGATATTTAAAAAACTCCATATTGTATAGAAAATAAAACATGTTAATTAATTATGACAAGTGATTTCGGGATAATTTCACGATATCAGAGCCATTTGTGCCCCAATGATTTTACAGATCTTTATAAGTAAGTATGTAAAGGTACAAGACTTTTTAACAGCACACTAAGTGTCCTTTATAACACCCCATGGGCATGTTTCAGGTAAAGAGCTTATATTAATGAAAAAGTCTCTATAAAATCTCAAAAACAGTATTTTTTCCTCCTCCCAGCCCACTACAACCTTGCTTTATTTTGAAATACAATCCTTAAACCACTTCAGTTCAGTTCTTTTTCATGGGTCATCCATTTGTAAGTAATGAAAATGTACATTTTAGTTCAGTCCCAAAACATTCACTCAACCCTGTTATCTGAACACATTCACCTTTAAGAAATACCAAGAATATTGCAATATTGCTTACATCACCTGATATTTGGGGCCACTGGTGGTCTACTTATTAAGGAGTTGACCCTGCGATCAGAAGGTTGTGGGTTCAAATGCTGAGACCCCACATACACTGCTTCCTGCGCCCCTCGTTGGTGGCAACTCACTGCTTCACTTGGTGAATGGGTTAAATGCAGAGAAAGAATTTTACACTGTTCATACTGTGTGCTGTTCTGTGGTGTAAATTGTACATACAATAAATTGTATGTGCTTCTGGAATTTCTTCCAGTATATGTTCTAGATTTGTAAACATTACTTTTAAAGCTCAGTTGTTTCCCAGCCTTGTTGGAAATTAAATATGAATAATCTAGATGATTTAGAGCAGGGGTGTCCAACTTTTTCCACAAAGGCGCGGTGTGGCTGCAGGTGTTCTTTTCAAACGAGCGGGAGCTCACATGACTCTGCCTGATTAACCAGTTGATCTCAGTCTTCATGTGCCCTCTTTTGTTAAAATAAAATTTGACCACATGCTACTGTTTTCACATGCTAACTGCCTCTGTCTCTGGGTGTCAGGCAGCTTGCTGGATTTTCTGAAGAGTCCGCCCGGCAGAAAAGTACAGCTGCCCAAACTGATTGACTTTGGCGCTCAGGTATGTGTTCATCCACATGTGAAGAAACTCCTCCACAAAATTATTTTATGCTTTCAACAGATGTGTGATATTTATAAGGGCATTTCTCAGAAATACAGAAGTACGTAAAGAGAACTGAGACTCCTGTGAGGCATGATGTTTGTGGTGAGGCAAAATAAGAAAAGAAGAACATTGTTCAGCATCAGTAGGAGTGAAGCCTGTTTGTGTTTTGTGCGTCAGATTGCAGAAGGCATGGCCTACATCGAGAAGAAGAGCTACATTCACAGAGACTTGCGAGCTGCTAACATTCTAGTCAGTGAGAACCTGCTGTGTAAGATCGCTGACTTCGGCCTGGCTAGAGTCATTGAAGAAAATGAATATTCAGCCAGTGAAGGTATGGACGCATTACGCTGCACCATTAAATATGTTTTTTCAAAGGATCCTTAGTAGAGGAAAAGGTTAGTCTGTGAACACTCAGAAAACTATATGAGCGCATACAAGAATATTTGCATAGTTAAATTGTTGTTCTCTAAGACGGAAAACTTGTTGCATGTGGTTCTTTAAAGCAGCGGTTACCTGCCACAGTCCTGGACCCTTCCCCTGCCCCTAACATACCTAATCCAACTAAGCAGATCATTAATAAGCCTTTCCTGTGTTGATGTTAGTGCGTTAGAGCAGGAAACCTCAAATGAGCAGGCACCAATACTTTAAAGAACCTTTTTTTTAAATTATTGTACCATGTGGCAACAAAAAGAGTCACTTTATTGTTAAAAGTCAAAGAACCTTTTTGAGACTCTAAAGAACCCATTTTGCAAAAAGTGTAGGGTGGGAGGTACACCGATATAAAGTATGGTGTTGGTAATACCGGTATGGCATTGTCACATGATTTTGATTTTATCACGCTGCTGAATCTGTGGATGTAGTCCTGCCCCATATACAAACTAAACATTAACTTCGCAAAATGTCAAAACGCTTTAAATATTTGCACTGCTATTTACAGTGTAATAATGAAACAATAATACAATGTCATATCATTGTTTAAATAGTGTAAAGTATTAGTATATTCATATTAGACATAACAGTACAGTGGCAATCAGTAATTAATGGCTCATTTTTTCAAATTATTCAATCAACTTAAATTTTCAGTGGAACTTAGACTACAGCTTTTGCTTTCTCTTTTTTTTAGGTGCTAAATTCCCCATTAAGTGGACGGCACCAGAGGCTATAAATTATGGTTCTTTCACCATTAAATCAGATATGTGGTCTTTTGGCATCCTCCTTTACGAGATCATCACTCATGGGAAAATCCCCTACACAGGTCAGTCAGACATCACAGAGCTTTCTGGTCTCCAGGCAACAAGTTTAATAGGTTTGGTATTTTGTGTAACGGACCGGTCATACGGGTTAGTAAAGCCACAATGAATAAATTATGGCTGAATTTGAATCTTCTGAAGGGTTTACAAGGCCAACTCACTTCAGGCCCAAATGTACTGACAAGCGACTACAGAGTGGTGTTTGCTTCCCCCTAGTGGATAAATATGAATAATTGCGAGGTTCCGACTCATATTTCATTTCCATGAGGTGGCTTTATTATTATTAGTAGTAATAGTAGTAATAAGTAATCATAATGTATTACTTCAAAAGAATAGGTGTCAGAGTTTCAGCTAGTAAACACAAGGTTGAGTTTCTTGTATGCACCCTTTTCTGGAATTATAGAAAAGTAGCTAGTAGCTCATAGAAAAGTAGCTAGTTACAATTTTAAAAGTTAAGCCAGTAACTTTTAAACTACCTCCAAACCAGGAATACATCCAAATGGCACAATATATGATTTAAAATCACAAAGCCAAATTGTAAAAATTTTAAGTTTGTGAAAATACATTTACAAAACAGATTTAAAATGTCCATGCTTTAGCAAGTATAACTTAAGTAGCATTAATTGCAAGATGAATTGCAAATGTCTCCCTCATTCCTATGTAGTGTCATGTCATTTTTTTAAAATGATGGTTTCTATGTAATTGTGCCACACCCGCGACCCTACTAAGGATAAAGCACAGGAAACGAATGAATGAATGTAATTGTGCACACATGGATTATCTAAATAAGTCTATGCCATCCCAACCATGGGCAGGAAATGTAAGCAAGCAACATAACACCCTTACCCATGATAAAACCACTGTAATGTACACCCTGCCTTGGCTTGTTTAAGAGCCAACAGTTACTGCCATTTTCAAAACTCTGCTGCAGGTTTGAGCAACGCTGAAGTGATGGCGAGAGTGCAGCGAGGCTACAGGATTCAGCAGCCTGAAAACTGCCCCAAAAAGCTGTACGAGATCATGACTTCATGTTGGAAGGCCAACTCGGAGGAGCGGCCCACCTTCGAATTCATGCAGTGTGTCTTGGAGGATTACTTCACTGCCACAGAGGACCAATATCAGCACCAGCCATAAGAAAAACTGGCGAAGGAACAAAGTCTAGAAAATTTAGCAGCTCTCTCGGTGGATGGAGCTTTAAACGAACCAGTTTTGCAAACAATCCAGTTCAGCAGCTTTCCTTCAACAGCAGTAGGCTTTGAGGAGGCTCCTCATCTATACGGAATTTTTTTTGGTCCATTAAGACCCAAAAATCCTCCTCCAGTAAGCCTTCAGTCTCCCTGGCAAAGGGAATATGCCGCCATGAAAGTCCCAAAGAAACATCTAAATACTATCAAAAGTTACTGTTTTCTCCACCTTTGATCCAGAAATGGAGTTCCACAATACTGATGCCCGACTAGATAGACTTACTAAAGCAGTGCCATTGCAAAGACACATTAGTGTATAACTCCCACTGCTTGCACTAGAGGACTAAAGACATTTTGAAGGCCACTTTCAAATGTACGTGACTAGCCCTCTCCAGCAGCTGCAGCTTAGAAAATTGTTAGTGGACTCAAGTCACTCAAGTCACCACCAGATTTGTTGATACAGAAACTGATTAACTGTCCTGTTTCATTAGTGCTTGGTCATTGCATTAATCTCTGCGTCTTTCTGGGTTAGAGAAGAGCAGTAGCCGATACTCCAAGGTGCAGATCTGGGATCAGACCCCATTTACAGGTCCTTTGCAGCAGCCCCTCAAGAGGAGACCATCTAGTCAAGACTGGCGATGGCTCACATCTGATCAGCCTTCACTGGTGGTGCAGTCCAAGCTCACTGTGCATGTGGAGAAGAGCAAAACGACTGAAGTTTGCCCCTCTGAATGTAAGGGCTTTTTTCCTATAGGTCAAAATGCATTTTTTTTTTTTATTTAGCTTGACTTTGCATTTGCCAATTTCACTATGTTGTGACCATTTTAAAATTTGACTAAACTATTGGTATATAATTTCTCATGAACAAATAAAGCCAAGGTCACTTTTAACCCCAAACAGGGGCAAAAGGATAGAAACCCAGGTTACTAGTACATGCTTGACCAATAACAGCCAGGATTGAGGGTGGTAAAAATTTTATTAAATAAATAAGAACATTAAAACCAGACGTATGCTTAACCATACGTACAAAAGTTAGTCAGTCAGTTGGGTTTTTTCCTCAGAGAAGATGTGGTCCGAACAGATTTTCGGATTGTGCGGCACAGGTTTCCACTTGACGGAGTTGACATCGATTCCTTGATATTGACCAAAAGTCCCCGTTTCTGACGCGGCTGACCAGCACAGTCAGCAGTCACTCTGACCAGCTCCTCCTTCAGTGCATGCACTTCTGTTCCTTTATCAGTGAGCTCACGCTGCAGACGCTCAGCTTCTCGCTCCTGTTGGCAACAAGGTGCATCAGCATTTGTGTTTTAACACAAATTAATGAGAACGTGTGTTCAGGTACCTGATAGTTGAGCCTGTTCTGTAGATTCTGAACCTCAGTGAGTTTGTCCATGTAACTCTCTCCAGCTTCCTGCAAAGTCTCATTCAACACTTGGAGCTGCTTCTCAAGGGACACAATCAACTAAAAGGAAGACACACACACACACACACGTTATGATTTTCAGAAACTATTACATTGCCAATAAAATACAGATACAGGGGTCCTCAAGTTATGACATCCTCTAACCCAAATCACTTACTGATCCCAACACAGTTGTAAAGTCACAGATACAACTAAGCCACAGAAAAAGGAAAACTCCTTCACTCACACGCCGCATTACTGCTTATTCTTTCGCCTCGCACAACCAAACTAGTTCGCCCACATAGACCAAGTACGAGGGGAGTGGGTGTTTTAAACTCAAAACGGCCTTCGTCAAGACTGTTGTGACCCGAGGACCCCCTGTAATGCCAAACGGTCCTCTATACTCTTAAATTGCAAAAACTCCACTTTCTAGGGTTTGCTGAGAGAAGTTACACTGCATAGTAAAGTGCATTCAGATAAGATGACTGACAAAGGCAATATTGACAAAGCTGATTTTTTTTTTTGTTTGGCTGATTGTTATTTTATTTGGTCAGTATCAAGTTTCAGTGTGATCTGGTTACGGTCCTAACAGATACACATATGCAAAGGAGTAAGTAAACATGGAGGCCACTGAAATCAATGTTCATGGTCTCATTTGCAAGATGACGTCCTTGTTATCCACTCTCAAATTCACATCCTCCTGATACGAGATCAAGGGCGGAGGGGGGGGAAGCACCAAGTTTTTTTTAAATGATTGCTATTGTGGAATGATGGCTGCTGCTATTTTATGGAGGTTTGTGGATGCGGAGTCAGAGCCAGGAATGGTGGAATCATGATACGCATGACTTCACTGAAACAGATTTGATCTAAAACTAAAAGTTTTTGGTTTTATAGAAGTATCAACTTGTGGTCCGACACTTCACTGTCCCACTTTCGCCATCACAGGTATCGATTTAGAGTCACGTATAGCAGCCCAAATCTGAATTGAAAAGACCAGATTGCATGGGAATTGGGCTGTTCAAACTGTAAAGTTGGGAGGAGGGCAGTCCCATATGAGCACTGGAACCCATATACAGATGAATGAGCAAATTAAGCCACTCATTCACATAAAAAGCAGTGTACATAATTACATTTGAGATACTCATCTTAAAATGTACTGCAATTTCATTTACCTCTTGTTTTTCAGCACACAACTGTTCCACAGCACACTTCTCCTTGTAGAGAAGTTTGAAACGCTCCAAATCTAAAAATGGGCAGAATGCAGAAAAATAACCATTAAAAGTAGGCTAAAAACAATAAGAAACTTTACACTTAAGTGACCAGATCGCAAGGACGAAATTACAGGACAACACCCATCCTTTACCGATTCAGTAAGGGACACCATTACATTTTCCAAATGACCTTGTAGTATAAGAGGCAATCACTCCTTCACACCAAGTAGCCCAAATAGATTAATTTTAGATTAATTTCAATTAGTTTTGCATTAATTAATTTCAATTAGTCTCATCACGTTTAGCGGAATGTTTGACAGTCACAGATGGGCTATGTGAATCTACAGCTTGGGCTAGAGGTGGTGTTCTATTTGTAGGTTCAGAGGAATTCAAACATCAGCCTCTGGTCATTCGTCAACATGCAGTAAAACGAATGTGGATGCAATTCCTTCATCCCTTTTCTTTGAAAGGGACCAGCTGCCACTGCACAACCAACCTGTCTCTTCTGTGGCTGGTTGAACAAAGTCAGTTTGTGCAGAGTTGTCCTGCTTGACAGCCGTGGCAGAAGCAGCTACAGCAGTTGCAGAACTGTTTCCATCAAGCTTCCATTCCAATTCATTTACACGCCTCTCAAGCTCCTGAATGTACACGAAAAGGCCAAACAGCAAATAGGGTGGCTAACAATTATTCCTCTATCCTGATAAATATACAAAGCAACAATAACTAGTTTCGTTCAACAGTGAGACCAGAATTTGTTTGTGAGGCACTTTACACCTTGTATCTATTTCAGTGATCACAATGGGATTTCATTTGACTGCACGAAAAGCCAGTTGTAAACGTTCAGCATCCACTGTGATCAGATCACTCAAATCACATTTTGAAGTGAATAAAGAAGCCAAAAGATATAATTCTTTACACCAACAGACTTCTTGTACTAATGAAAGCATCCAACAGGTGATAAACCATGTTTACCCCAGCGATAAAACTAAAAAAGCTTCAGGTCAAAATAATGCAGTCTATGCAGTAATGTAACTATATCACATTAAAGGCTCATTAACATTCTTAAATATAACAAGTCATACTGCAACAGAAATTAGCCAAATAAAAACAAAAAAACAAACACATCCCTCAGCCTTAAAGTCAAAGTGCATTATATTATTTGACTACACACACCTTGGCTCGGTCCTGCTGTGCTGTGTATTCCTCGATCTGGACGTAGTCCTCTTCCAGCCGTTCCAGAGCACACTGGTAGGCATGCTCCTTCAGTGCCTCTTTATACATTTCAAACGTGCTATCCATCTTCTCCTCGTAACTCTCCTTCAAATCAGCCATCTGACGGCTGAAACAAGCAGTTTATACAGGGTGCGTGGAGTCAAAGGAACTTCACCTGTTAACTGACTTTTTCAGTGTTTGAGGACAGAGACAACCAAACTGCCTTTTTGATCATAACGTGGCCCCTTAAAGTCACGTGTGACACCACAGAACAGTGTAATCAATGATTCTTTCTCTGTATTTCACCCATTCACCAATTGAAGCAGTGGGCTGCCACCAACGGGGGGGCTCCTCAGGGAGCAGCGTGTGGGGACAGATCCTTGCTCAAGGGTACCTCAGTGGTGCCACTAGCAGTCCTGGGATTCAAACCCACAGCCTTCTGATTGCAGGGGTAATTACCACTAGGCCACCAGCTGCCCCATAATGTTTCACGCTCAAACCCCAGTATCCAGTTTGACAAGCAGGGATACTTACCACTATACTAACGAGGAGTATACATTTAAACCAAGATGTGGCTTCGCATTTTTGAACACGCAAATGCACACACATCCACACACCTGTGAAACTCTTCCATTTCCATGATTTGTTGCAGCATGGCATCACCCATCTCTTTGCGTATCTCAATCTCTTGCAGCAGATTTTTCTTGCGCTCCACCAACAGCTTTGCCCGCAGACTCTCCACCAAATTCCAAAGCTCCTACACAAAATTAGCCTCATTGAAAAAAGCTTTACTTCCTTTTTTTGCAGCTTATATTTACTCTCTCCATGAGCCCTTTTCTAGATATAGATGTATACTTACACATTTCAAGAACATTTTCATTCTATTTGATTTAGTTTAACGTTAAAGAAACTTTACCTCTTGGGGTAATATTGACATGTCTGCTTCTTCATCCCCATCCAACAATTCGTCTTCAGAAAGGTAGTCCTCCACTGCCTGGCTGTCAATCACCCCATTGCTTAGCAGCGGCTTTCCATCCCGACCAATCAATCGTGGCACGAGAGACTCAAGGGAGCGGGGCGGAATCACCTGAAGCACCTATACAACAGTCCATAATATTTACATTAGCAATCAAGTAATTTGATAAGGCATCTCTTTAAACTGAGGTCCATAAGGAAGTTTTAAATTTGGATTTTAGTTTACCCCCCAAAGTTAACTTAAAATGACAACGATTAAATCAAAGCTAAACAGACCCAATATGACCAGTGAGGTCTAACCTTTACATTTCCGACAGTCATGCAACCCAACCCATTTCAGACATTTCACACACACGGGACAACAAATTATTCCTCCCCTTCTCCAAGATATTTTAGTGTCCTACCTGCTTCATCAGTGCAACTCAAAATGTCTGTAAGCTGATTGAGTGGATGGGTGGTGCAAAACACTAAACATGCAGGACAGAGCTACTCCAGGGCTGAGAAATGGATGCCATTACACATGCCACTGTACCTCTTTGGCCACAGCAGAGAATTTCATGACGTGGAGAGTCTCATCATAAGTAGATGCACACTGATTTATGTTCACGATCATGGAGGCTCTCCCACGGCCACAGAACACACCCTGGAAAAGGCGGGTCAGCTTGCTCTCACGAAATGGGATGTAGTTGCTCTTTGCCCTGGAAAACACACAAAGGTTATTCAGACACAACAGTTCACATTTTATATAACGCAAGCTTCTTCGCCCAAGGTAATCCAAGCCACATTAAATTACATTTGAAACTATTTGGGCAGCACTGCTTATCCAAAGCTGCAATGCAAGTTTAGCTGCTTGACCATTTCCCAACTGCCTGAGTCAGTATTTGTACTTCCCCACAAAATACCTACTTTGGCTAATCAGAACTTCAACTTACAAAATGTAAGATCCAAAATATGTGTAATAAAGACCTACATCTGTCATTTATCACAGATTTCAACTGCAAAACAAGTAGTAAAACAAACTATTTCCAATGTGATTAGCAATTGTTTCCTTACGTTGTCCCAATTTCAGTGATTAAGCGCACAAAGCAAAGAATGAAAGCATACAAACAATAAGGACTACAAATTCCATTTAAGCAGAAAATTCTTACTCCCAGTTTGGCAGTTTTCCCATTTCCACCTAGCATACTAAATGATTCTTGAAAAACTGTTCAAGTAACTTACACATGAAAACCATTTCCTTTTTCATCTACTAGCAAGTTATTTTAGACAAGGGGTTTCATTATGATGGCAACAACTACTAGTTTAACAGATCACGTTCTTAGTTGTGAAAAATGTCTTACTGTACACTAAAAACACAGATTGTGGTACACAGGTGCACCTTTCATTTTGGTTGTTGCGGAGGCCTGCAATGCACTTGCCCAGGATCAACAGAGAGTTGTTGATGTTTCCTGCCTCTCTCAAACGGTCCCCAAACGTTTTGGTCTTATTGCATCTCTCTGAGCCAGCGAGGTCACACAGAGAAAGCCTGAGAGAGAAAGGAAGGCTGGTTCACTACAAATTCACCACCACACCCCACCCAACACCCACCCACATTCACACCACTCACTCAGATATTCCTTGCACATCGCCTGCATCAACACGCATGAGTTTGATGGTAAAGATGCTGTGGCTGTAAAACATTGAAATAAAAGTTACAGAACTAGTTATTTTGTTCCTGGAACAGTTTTCATTGTATACATGCTGCACTAACTGGTCAAGGAACACATGTTTACAAGCTATGACAGGGCTCATTTGTATTGATGTGCTTCTACTGTTTGTAAGCAAATCTGCCATATCTGCGTAAAGGGAAGTGTTTAGTAAGAACACAGTAAAGCAGTATTACCTTCTACTGGAGGACTGGTTCATTTTGGTGGCAGCAGCACTGCGGTTTTTATTCCCCACACGCAGCACCTTAGTTGCCTCCTCAGCTGTCTGTACATTAACCCATCTCAGATCTACAATACACAGAGAAAACACTCCATACATTCTCACATGGGTACATCTTTTTCATACACAACCACAGTAGGCAATGAAAGTCTGAGACAAAAATGAAAATCTACTCAATTTGAACCCGTTTTACACAGTATCACTGAATAATTACCTTACTGAAATTTTTTTTTTTTTTATATATGTATGTTTTTTTTTTAAAACAATGACCACAGGTATTCCACAGATGCCACAGCACAAAATCACCCATCTCTAGGGTTTCCTATTCCTTCAGCTATTATTATATATAATGCCTGGACCACCCAGTCACCTCTAACATAGGAGTTCCCAGCACCATCCTCACACACACGAAGCGCAGAACGTTTCTTTGTCTTGCTGGTGAGAGTTGGCTGAAGCAGGTCGTACACATGCTCATTATAGATCTCATAGTACGAGACCCATAGAGAATAGAGAGACTGCACTTCATCCACAGCTACTTCTGCGCTGTCCACTGAGAGGGGAACACAAATGTCAGCTATTTTTCTGGGTTTTTTTAAAAAAAATTTTTATAACCAGCCCTTACACTCAACAGGTCATGTCAAATGCAGCAGAAAAGACCCAATTTCACAAACAGTGATGATGACCAACGCTTTACCTGTCTGGTCATAAGAGACACTGGAGAAAGAGAGACTGTTAATGGAGGAAGAGGAGGAGCTCCTACTCCTACTGCTTCTTATAGACTCCGACTCCTGCAAATAAACACAAATTATTCCATAATCCACCTCATATTAAACCAGCAAAAATTCTCATTGTAGATCTGGTCATAGAGTGCTGAGTTTAGGTACTGGAATTTGGGAACAGACTGCATCTGAATTTAAGCACGAGCATAAGTTGTACATTTTGATAGTGAACTGGTTTAATTGTGGTTAACAAACTTGTGGCAGTTTAGCTGAATCAAAGCTGTGTAAAAATGGACTGACTGATCATGATCTAGTGACGTGACAATTTCAAGAGGTCAAATGATGAAATGCCAGGCTACAGAAGCTATTATTTGAAAAATATTCTATTAAATTCAACTAGAACATGGAAGTCTTAGATATTGATGAATCAAATCATTTTTGAAGGATCCTAATCAAACTGGCCTGAGGTCAGAAATCGATCCCTCTAGTGAGTACCTCCTTGAGCAGACTGAAGAGCGCCGCCTTGGCATATCTCTCGGCTCTGATCTGATCTGGGTCCAGTCTTTGCACGTCTGAGCTCAGATACGGCCTCAGGTCTGTGTGTTCATACGTTCGCCCACTGGTGTGCCTGAACACTGCATCCAGAGCACGAGGCAAAATACCAGGATCCCTCTGAGAACCTACATTCACACAGATGCATGTCCAACATTCATACATTTTGAACCAATATTTTCACAAATAAAACGGACTGATTGTAATGTGCTTTTAATATGCTAGTCTTGGGCAATACAAACACGAAACACAAAAATACAAAAAGTATTTCAGATACATTCATAATTATGAACAGAGCTAAAGATAATCTAAAGATGAAAGTATTTATAAAGCCAGAATCTTTCAATCGTTAAGTGTCAAAATCAAGGATAAATCACCATGAATGAAACACAATATTAAATACTTGATTATAGTAAAAAATAATCCCAGAAAAAAAAAAAAGACATTTGCATTTGTGTCTAGTTTAAAAAGGGGCCCTTTTCAGGAGTTCTGAAAATGTGATGTTAGCTTATTAATGCAGAAATGTAGGAAATTCTAAAGAGCACACAAGTATCACTGTTTCAAACAAAGATGGAATTAGGAACTGAAATGAGGAGAGAGGGGTGTGGGGGGGTGGGGGTGAGTGTTATCTCACAGATGCACTTTGACAGCACATGCCTTGTATTGTATGGGTTTTCCCGGCATTGGTCACGCCGTAACTGAAGACCAACGCATTTCTGCCTTGCAGGAATTCATGTACTTGAGATTTGATTGTTCCATCAAAGAACTCCGCCTGAGTCGACTCCGGTCCAAAAATCTACATCAAAAGATGTAACCCACCATTACACAGAGCTATTCAAAAGCGAGCAGTACAGATTGTTTGACTGATAGAAAGACACGAGAATCAGAGCACCTTGGTGAAACTGAATTTGTGAAACTGATGGCTGACACCTTTCTCACTGCTCTTCATTGTAGCAGAGCCTTTGGGAGCATGAAGAGCAGCGGTTTCTGTGCTTTCCAAAACAACACAGCCCTGTAAGAGGAGATACTCATGATTACTTGACCAAAGCGGCATATTCAGGTGTTAGGAAAATGTGTACAAGAGCACACAAACCTGGTCCTCATTATTGCTGCGCTCCTCTTTACTGAAGGGGCGAACCCTGAGGTAAACTCGAAGCTGCTGCTCAGAACCCTCAGACTCACTCTACAAACACAGACACCACCAAGTGTTAGAACCTACAAGTAAGTTTGATTCAGATGGTCATGAAGGCATAATATCCATATTGAACAAAGATAACTGTCTGATGACCACAGTTAGTATGAAAAAAAAGTTGATGGCATCTGAAAACAGGCTCAACACCTGAAAATTTTAAATGTATCCCAATTCTGACAGACACACTCTTTAACCTGTTAATGCCTACATGAAAGAGACGAAAAAAAGTACCATTAATACCTGTGAGGTGATGGAGGAAAGCCCAGAAAGTTCTGGTAAAGCAGTGTGGTGAGGGTCACAAGCTGTTGACTCCATGGCCACCAGAACCGTTCCGTCATGTGTCAGGTCAATAGTTGCTGCCATAGCTACAAAACAACAACCAGTAAAGCACCATTTTCAGACCTGAGAGCAACACAACCATGTTAAAATTAATGTGCTGGACTTACCAAACACAAACTCGACCACTTACAGAAACAACTTCTCCACCTTCAGCACCTCTACTGGTAAGTCATTGGTTTTGCTAAGACAGGAACGCTGGTTTAACAAAACATTTCAGCTCGTTTCACCAAACTATTCCAGACTAACAGCCAGCAATTAAGCACTTAAAGCCAGGTTTATGCACTTTCAGTCCCGCCCAAAATCGGCAACCCACCAATCACGTCTCAGTTACAAACACTCCGCATAAGGCACAGCTGAATAAGGAAGAACCGGAAGAGAAAATATTGATCATTTAAACGAATAACGCCGAATTACATATATCTGTATAAGAGGAGGGAGCACGGCCCGATCCCAGCGCCAGCGGCCAGCCTCACTCGACCAGACACTTTGGGTCTACCTGTGACCGACTGACTCCCTTACAAAATGGTTTATTTTATCACTTACAGTACTGGCGAAAGTGTGAATGGCGTGTTATTCTGTTGTTACTTCTAGGTCACAATTGTGGCTTGAGATGCCATGTATGCATGGGCGCCGGAACCATTATTAGGGGTCCAAGCACCCTATTGTAATCGGGCTGATTTAAAAAAATGTTTCTGCCTCAAAACGCGTTGGGGAGCTAAAACCGTAAGGCGCACAGCCCTGTGGCCAATGAGTTCAAAAATTTGCATTCTACACCAGAAGATCTTGCTCTAGCACAGAATCCTAGTTATCCCAGGCCGACGATTCTCAAACTTGGCACATTTGTTGACATACGAGGTTAGATGATGCAGTTCAAATTTGGTCCATTTTGCACATGTTCAAACATGACAATGGTTTTTCGAACAGAAATCTTGACATATAAGACAGAAATAAAACAACTGACTTGCATACACCCCTGATGGATGCCATCTTTAAAACCATGGAAATGTTTTTCATAACTTTCTTTCTTTGCACATAATTTGCAATATTAGAAAATTGTACTTTTACGAACTAGTCTTAGGTTTTTTTTTACCTATCTTCACAATTCTCGCCTTGAATCCAAAGAGGCCCAAATCAAACAATTATCAAAAACATTTTTCTGAACAGCATGGCCAAGACCTGCGAGTACAGTCACATGAATGTGACGTAATTTACCCTAATGGGCCCAAAGTGCTAACGCTGGGTCTGATCTGCACCAACTTTGGTACAGATGTGTAATATGGTACCGCAAGGATGTGTGCAAAATTTCATTGACATCGACCAATGAATGTCAATGAATGTAACGGGGGGCGTTACAGTAGATCATTGCGTTTATTGCAATATTTTGTCCATGGCCTGTACACTTAAAACCAGTCTAACACATGATCCGTTGACGATAAGAGTGACACTTGCACAAAATGGTCAGTCTGCTAATTGTTTAACTTTGATATACAACAACTTGTGGCTTTTGATGACATCACTCTGATTCGTGCATAAACTGAAATACACTTCAAAAATTTGTGAAAGGCTTCCACATTTGTCTTTCAACACCTTGTAAATTTCATATCGTTTTGTGAAAGAATGGCTAAATTGTAGGCCAAAATGCACGTATGAACAATTAGAAACACATAGGAATTGAACGATACTTTTGGGATTTCAAGGCACATGTCATCATCAGAATTAGCATGCCAAGTTTCCTAAGGTATGCTTTTTTGCCAGAAATAGACATTTCAAATCATATTTGGAGCTATTGCCTTTAATGGGTGTAACTTTTGATATCATGCCATTGACAATAAGTGTCTTCTTAGAGCTAATAAATTGCTACGAGTTATAATTCGTGATACCATCTCTTCATTCAGTTTTTGCAAACACCAAAAACATAAAATATTGTCTCTGTGCAGCAATTACGCAGTGTT
Organism: Bryconaethiops microstoma; assembly: GCA_037577275.1. Classification (NCBI taxonomy): domain Eukaryota; kingdom Metazoa; phylum Chordata; class Actinopteri; order Characiformes; family Alestidae; genus Bryconaethiops; species Bryconaethiops microstoma. The sequence goes on from JBBJLS010000011.1 coordinate 5,266,359, forward strand.
ACGGTTTGGAGGACTGGGCACAAACAGCTTGGACCCCGCTCATGACTATATTTTTAAACAATTATTAGTTACTGTTAAAAATGACTATGCATGGACTATTACAAAAATCATTAGTATAATCATCGGAACCCCCACCCCCAGAAAACTACACTTCAGCAATCACCCCCACCCCCGTTCCAGACACCCCCCACATTAAAATGCCTCTGATGCCCGTGCTTGCATATACATCGTCAAACTGGTTTATAGAGGAACTTAGTTTTATCATTGTTCTTGCTGAAGCATTTTTAATTCCCCCCCTTAGCATATTAGGTCATACTGCACAGAGCAAAAAATGTTTTACTGTAAACACTTTCACAGCAAAAAAAAAAAAACTGATTTTGAGCTTGTTAACACCCCTTCTATATATATTTCTCACTTCAGTCTATCAGTGAAGTTCTGAAAGATGCATCAGATTTCAGACAAACTTTTCAAAGTGCAAGTCTGTTTACACTTTTACTCAGAAAAGGGTGTTTGAGAATTTCAGGATTTAAAGGAAATTAACATTTAATTGCTCTGTTTGGCAAAATTAGAAAAACATACTTTGAATGCTACCACATCTATAAGAAACAACTTGGTACTTCATACCTTCAGTGTCCTGCACAGTTCTGGCATTATATATATATAACAGTTCTGGCCACCCTTGCTCATTGACATTTGTAAAACTCTCCAGTGTACAAAGAAAGAAAAACAGAACTAAACACTATTATATCCAAATTTTCTATTTATTGCGCTGACATGAGTTTGATCAGAGCAGCTCAATCTGGCAAATCAAAGCAGCTTATGCGTCTGCGATGGTAACCTCCACCTCGACACCAGGCTCGATGCTGATGCTGGTGATCTGCTTGACAATCTCAGATGGGCTGTGAAGGTCAATGAGACGCTTATGGATCCTCATCTGGAACCTGTCCCAGGTTTTGGAACCCTCTCCGCAAGGGGTCTTACGGGTGGTGATACGCAGGGTCTGAGGGAACAAGACAGGACTGCATCAGAATACAATTGGCCATGTTCATAAAACCATCCTCATCACAACTATTTACATGTGTGTATGTATATTACAAGAACAATGTAAAACATTTTTGACCACAAGCTACAAGGACCAACTGCAGTTTGAACTAAACGACAGGTCGTCCTACACATTTGAAGTAATCTGTGCCACTTAGTTGCACTTCATTATAGACCCAAACACTCACTGAGCATCTTATTACAAAACACATATGTCTTTGTCAGCAACTCATTTCTGATTGCTGAAAATGTTCCAACAAACAAATTATTTTTGATCAGTGGTGATACATTTCTACAGGCAATATATGGACTGAAATCGACAGATGAGCTATAAACAGTACTTGTATTCCAATAAAGTGTACCTGTTAATGCTTATTACAGAGTACATGTAGCTAAAGTCGTGTCGACTCTGTACAAGGAGCTTAGCCTTGAAACATTTTAGTACACCAGCAATTCTCAAAGCCGGACCGAACTGCAAGTCATTCCGGACCCAGTCCACACATCATATTAGGAATGCATTGATGCAATGCAATTAAATATATATTTTAATAAATTTAGTTCTGTAAAACATACATTTTAGATTTTTCCAGTGATCCTGGCCTGAGATTAACCGAAGCAACGTTGGCAGTCGTTTACGTATGACAATGTTGGCACACTTATATTCTCTGGCTTCGTATCCACATTAGCAAGACCGCTAAGGCTAACGGGCATTCACATAGAGTCCTGCGAGCACGAGTGAGCGAAATACCCACGTCATTATAAGAGTTACCGGAAAAGGTGTTATGTCCTGTTGCCACTTTATTTGTTGAGGCATAAAAGTAATTAAGTTAATCAAGATTATTGTTAAATATTTTCAGAAAACTACAGTGCATATTACACATTGCTGTCAAATTAGTGGATTAGGTTCACAAGCAAACAATTATAAGCAAACAGCGCCATTTCTTTTGGTTGTACGTTGTAAGCAATTTTAATAAAAAGGATTTGCTCATCACTTGCCGTCCCGAACCTTTGCCCTAATCTAGATTTGGACCCAATTTAGACTTGGACCTTTGAAAATAAAAGTTTGAGAAACACTGTAGTACACAATGACTGCCTATAATTTGCTGGAAGGCAGCTTACATCACATTTTAATACAGATATTTTTAAAAATCCCACACTCAAGTGCAACAGAAAACAGAAACAAGTCTAAATGGTATTTAAAAATGATCTGAACATTATTCACCTTGGTAGGCATGCGCACAGGCCCCTTCACCTTAAGGCTCTTCTCCTTAGCACCACGGATCAGATCAGCACACACTGCAAAGTCATAATTTCACATTAACAAAACAAAAGCTCGGGCAAAAACAGTTTCGGAGTTACAAAGGCTCAGAATAGCGTATTATATAATTCACAGACAATCATTCTATTATTGTCATCCTCACAGCCAGGGGTTGGTTAGAAAAACAAAGAAAGGTATGACCATGTACTGACCCTTCTCAAGAGACTTGACGTTGCGGCTGGTGAGTGTGATCCGGATGCGGTGAATAGCAACTTCAGGCTCAACGGGAGCTTTACCACTGTCCTTGAATGCCTGCAATTACCAAAAAAATATCAAAATAAAGCATAGTCCTGAAACACATGCTGCTTTAAGTCACTACACTTCTAAACCGACACCAAGTTTTCCTAAACAGACCTGAACTGAGGTAAACTCTAGCAATAACATTAATGATGGACAGACTGTGATAAGCCGTTCTGAATTTGGGATGCCAATATGCAGTCCAAACCTTATGTAGCCAGAACCTAGCAGATTAATGTTTCTTACATTAACTACAACTCAGAGACATGGGCTTAATTTACCCCTTTTCAGAAATACAACAAAACAGTGGGTTAGTCCTAACCTCACAGGCAGCCGTATTAACCCTACTTTTAGGTTTGGAGTCTATCAGACTCTGTTCTATTTAATGTCTCTAAATAAAATTTCTACATGACTTTTAGTAATTTATTACGGACTAAGTGGGTAAACACAAAGTTAACAGGTCCCGAACATATTTTTAGACACATTTGTTTTGGATGATCTTGGGGCACTGTAACATCCAAATTTTATAATCTCCAAAAAACTACCCTCTGCATTAGGTCCATAACTGAGCAATCATACCTGCAACAGTGAAAGATTAGCCGAGAACACAAGACATGGGGGAGGGTGAAACATTTTCAACATGAACTTTGATGGCCAAACAACGTGCACGTCTGTCACATTTGAGCCCCTACCATAACCAGACTCTGACAACAATGTCTATCAAGCATCACTCATTACACACATTTGGTTTGAACAATATCGATGGCACTAAGATATGTTCCCTATTAGATTCGTGGGGGAGTGGAAAACGTTTTTCACGAGAACTTTTACATTTTTGATACTTTGATAGATTAAAGGGTGTTAGTAAATCTGAACATATCATTGGCTTTAAACCATGGCTAAATGATGCACATCTGAACCCCTACTACACAAAGGCTCCCAGAATCACGTCTTTCTAATTTCACTCACACGGCCTCACGCTAGACAACCAAAGGGATTTAGCGTCTAGCTCGATATAAAAATAGGTTCAACATATAATGCCCCAACCTCTCTGACACATCACAACAAAATGAGATACCATAGTCAGTCAAGTGACCACTACGAAAAACTATGCAAGAAATTAAACAGGAAAAACTAGGACCAAATGAACTTCTTAGGCAGTTTATCTCAGCTAGCCGACTAGCTAGCATGAGCCACACGTGTTAAAATATCCAAACTGCTCCAGGAGTGTGATTAAGTTACACATACACAGATATTACAATCGGTAAACAGAGTAGGGGGGGTTTACCATGATTGTGTGTTCCTGACCGACTTATTCGTGTGTAAAAAGCGAACAGCGGTGAGTCAGGAAGCTCTAGCTCTCCTCTGTTCTTCAGGAAAAGGAGGAACAGAGGCCTGCTCACATGCTTATATTCCACTATCCGGGTACTGCATTGCTCAACCAATGAGATCAAAGAGGAAAAGGCGGGAGAAGATTGATCACGTGGTAAATGCTACGTTTCAGTGTATACATTCATAGTTCACGTTCCATTCAAATGTAACGGTGCTTGCGCACTACGCCCTAACCCTCTGGGCCCCGCCCCTTTCAGTCAGACTCCTCAGGGTGTGAGGGAGGAGTATTAGAAAATTGAAGCCATTTGAGACGTGCCCTAACGGCCCTTTTCTCTAAAGCCACAAGAGCCGCTGGTTATTGACATTTTATGTAAACAAACGTGCCAAAACGTTTAATATAAACACATACATAAACACCGAAACTGTTTTTTAGCACCGAACCTTTATTTAGCCTAATCTTGGCTAGTTATATCCTATCCTAGTTCGAGTTTTGTCATTGGTGGCTGAGCGAAACGTGGAGAATGTACAGTCTGTTGACTTCTCAAGAACTGAGTAATAGACTTGTATTTAAGATGCTTAATATACACACATACACTATATGGACAAAAGTATTGGGACACATCTTAGCTATTGAATTAATTGAATTTTTTAATACTTCAAGTAAAGGGTAATCTTAACGCTTTGCTTCCAACTTTGTGGACACAGTTTGGGCTTTTCTGTTCCAGCATGACTGTGCCCCAGTGCACAAAGCAAGCTCCATAAAGACATGCTTGGATGAGTTCGGTGTGGAAGAACTTGATTGGCCCGCATAGAGCCCTCACCTCAACCCCATCCAACACCTTTGGGAAAATCTGGAACGGAGATTGCGAGCCAGGCCTTCTCGTCCAACATCAGTGCCTGACCTCATTAATGCCGGGAACAAATTCTCACCGTAAAACTCAAAAATCTTGTGGATAGTCTTCCAAGAAGAGAGGAGGCTGTTATATCTGCAAAGCGGGGACCAACTCCATATTAAAGTCTATGTATTTGAATGCAGTGTCATTAACGTCCCTGTTGGTGTAACGGTCAGGCGTCCCAATACTTTTGTCCATATTGTGTGTATATACATAATATATAAGGCTGGTCCCTGGGTGCCCTGCGTCGCGTTTTGGGGCCCTTTAAAGGAATTTCCCCAACACTTCTGTTTGCACGTTAGAAACAAAATGGCTTCCCTGGAGACCTGGGGGCGTCGCTGGCAGCAATTTGAGTCAGCCGTGAGACGTTTACTCTGGTTTGGAAATGTGTTTTCTAACGTTCACTGGGAACGAAACTACCTGATTAATTTACTGGTGTTTTTATTTCATTCATACATACTTAATTTGATCCTGACAGCAGTTTCCGCTGGGTAAGTGTCTGTGAAACACTCAGGGTCCTCAGATGTTGAGAGTTGTGTTGTGGATTCCAGTAGAAGCTCCTCAACAGTGTAAGTATAGTCTCAAAGCTGAACTAATGAGTAAACTTATTAATGGGGGGAACATGAAAGAACAAAGTACAAAAAGGCACCTTTTATATTTTAGGGCACTTTTTTTGTCGCTTTTAAAGCTACTTTTTTGTGTCAAGACCTCCCACTTTATATTTTAGTGCATAGCCACTGACAGAATTAGCTGAATAACAGTTTGGTTTTATTTTATTTTTTAATTTGTATAAAAATGCAGTAGATAAAGGTGGAAGAACGTTTGATTAATGTGGGAAACTGAAGTAACAAAGTACAGAAAGTTACTTTTTATATTTTCAGGATTTTAGGGTATAAACAGTGCCAGAATTAGCTCAATTGCAATTTGGGGGGTGCTTACTTTTCTGAATTTGCTGATTTTATTTTGTTTTATTTTGTTTAAAATAAAATAGATAATGGTGGGAGAACATTTGAGGGGATTGCAGAGGTATACAAAGGTGTGTTTGGTTACATACATTTTGTTTGGTCATATGAAAAAGCTCTTTGCAAAGTCAAGAAAAGAAAACAAATGAGTAAAACTGGGTCATAGTTTAGCTTGATTGGGCCTAACCACTGGCGGAATTATCTGAACAGCAATTTGTTGGTTTTTTTTTTTTGTAAAATCTTTTGAATGCACAAAACAAACAAGATGGGATCTTCTTTGGTGTCTGGATTCAAACCAACCAATATTATACAGAAAAGGGTGGGGGAACAGCAGTTTGCAAGAAGTTACTGATCAGTCAGGATCATCAGAATCATACATAGCTAGATCTATGGTTTACAAAATCAGCAGTAAACAAGAATTTCCTAATTTTGCTGAGCTCACCTGTAAAAGTATTAGTAATCCTTAGCCTTTTTAGGGCAGCCCCTGGCAACTGCTGTCTTTTCACAAATACAATTTAATACAAAAACATCACTGGTTTCAGGAATGCACAGGAACATCTTGTGCAGTAAATTTATCTATTAGAGGAAATACATCACTATTCAGATTAACAGTTACCTACAGTAGCATAACTGGAATGTCTCGAAGGGAAAAAGTGGAGATTTTGTAGTTTTAAGCCAATTTCCTGCGTAACAAAGCATGTTGGGTGAACCCTTAGTAAGCTCATAAACCCTATAAGTTCACTTAAATTTTTTATTACGAAATATTTAACAAACTGGAGTACTTAACAATTGTATCCAGTAAACACTTCTTTTTGTCTATAATGGTTAGAGCCCGTTTTTATAGAGATATTTGTGCAAACATGAAGGAACGGCCTTAAACTCATGAAAAAACTATGCTTTAGTAGTGGACTAAACAACAGAATTCTCTTTTGTCAATCTACATGACGTTCATTCTATTATTTTGGTTGTTCTCAGTTTTATGAGAGGGAAGTAGCTTTGTATTCCTAATTATTTGTATATTTTTTCATTATTTTTCATTTAGTTTTGTGATATTGTCTTGGTTTCCCTCCGCATCACATTTTAGTTCTAAATGTATTACACCTCTTTTTAATTTGACCCATGCTTGGATAAAAACAAGGGTTTCATTTTCACTTTTCAAGAAATGGTGGAAAGTGAATTAACTAGCTAATATATAAAAGTGTAATTACTAATTACTACATTTTATTTTAAATAATTATTTGATGTGACTTTTGGACATTATGGCATTTAAAGGCATTGCTTCTTTAGTAAAAAAATTGGGAAGATGCAAATGATAAAATTAGAAGGAAGTATTTCCCTTCTAGTCTTTATTCCCCAATTCGTAATTTAAACCACATAAACATGACATTCACCTTCTTAAGATCATCCCCAAATGAGCAAAATGACCCAGTTTTACTAATTGTTTTCTTTTGTTGACTTTGCCCAGAGTTTAAACAGTTTTTTAAATGACCAAACAAAATGTATGACCAAATTTACTTTTGTCTACCTCTGCAATTTCCTCAAATGTCATTCCATCATTATCTATTTTCTTAAGTACAAAATAAAATCATATGTTACAGTTTTTCAATTCATTTTAATTTATTCTTTAAATTGTCATTTGCATGATTTATTTTTTATCACTAGTTTTCTTTCCAGCTCTTTATTTTCTATTTTATTCAAAGATAATTAGCTCAAATTATTGTAAAATAAATAATTATCCGTTATTCAATTTTTATATCTATTACAGTTTACAGTCTGTTGTTTATAATTAAATGTAAGCAGTTAGATGATATTTGTAAACTTCATCACAATATGCTTTTCTCAGTCACTCCTAGACATCAGTACAACTGCAGTACAACATCTTCCGTACAACAAAAGATTTAGACCATTTATAGAGAGCTTTAGTAACTGCGTAAACTTCAGTGACAAAACCCATTATATTATTACTTTATTGTTTTTTTATACTATCAAATTGTCCCTTAAGTGTATGTTTGTTGAATTAAAAATTTACTTTTTCCATTCTCTGAAAAACTAAATAACAATAAACAGAGATGTGTAAATTAGCTTTAACCTCTTGTAAAATGAAAGTTATTATTCCTTCTGTGAAATTATGACTTGAGTTAAAGTGAAAGCACCTTTCCAAAAACAAGTTGAAAAAAGGTTAAAATAATAACAAAAAAACCTGTATAGTAACCTGTAAAACTGCGGGAGAACATCTTAGAACATTTCAGCATCACCAGAGGAACTGAAGTTTGTTAGGTTCTGTTCTTGTTTCTTTGATAATAAATGTGACTGCTTTATGATTGGGAGGTTGTCAGTCATTAAGCATTACGAGTTCGAACCAATTATTTTATAATTAAAAATAAATAAATAAATAGATAACTAAATGTTAATTGTTTAAGTGTAACTTAAATAAAAAGTATATTACTACTGCATGTTAAATATAGAAATACTTAGAAGGTACAAATCCATAAAAACAGTACATATAACTGAGTAAAAGTAACTATTTATTATTACTATTAACTAGTTACTCAACTCTGGGGATGCCTTTGTGTATCAGAATCAAAAAACCTATTTTGATCCTGGAGGAAACTGCTTGTGCTACAACTGCATGCAGAGGCACAAAGACAAGAACATTAATTCTCCAGAATATGTATTAAATGATTGCATGGCTTCTCTGCTTTTTGCATCCCTCAGATATTACAGTTATAAATATGTACAGTACCGTGCAAACGTTTTAGGCACCTATGGAAATTGTTTGAATCTGTTTATATCAGCAGTGGGTTTCTTTCTGCCAGTAAAAACACAAGTGAACATTAGAATAAACTCA
>JBBJLS010000011.1:5279210-5295558 GCA_037577275.1 Bryconaethiops microstoma
CTTAACACTACTGTCCAGTAGTAAACAGGTTTTAAGTATAATTTTCCCAGGTGCCTAAAACCTTTGCACGGTACTGTATGTAAAGTGAAGTGTCCTTCTCAGCAACCTGTTTGTTTCAGATTAATATGCATGCACATGGAAAACAGCATTTTTGCCTTTACAAGCCCACTCCAGTGACACATTTTCCTGATATATAATTATTGCATACTTCAGAAAATGTTTTGTTTATGCATCAATGTGTAAATTAATTAAACATTTCACACTTAAAACATTTAATAGTGAATCCATTATAGGTTATAAAAAATTATATTTGAGTTAACATTCATTCACCCTATATGAAAAATCTGAAATATCCTGCAAGTCACATTTAATGAGACATTCATCTGACAATCAAAAGAGCAAACTGAAAATAAGATATTCCTTTAAAAAACAGATTTTAATAAAACCACTTCCATGCCCATAACCATGATGTTATCATGAGTGCTATTTAACCACATGTTGTGGATTTGGTAAATCTATGCTAACAAAAACTCTTAACAAGAAAAACATTTTAAGAGTTACAAAGGGCTATGATTTAGCTCCCAAGTCATGGAATCGCGCTAGAGAGAAAATGGGTCACGCTGAGATATTTTGTGAATTTTCGCCAATTTCACTCACCTTTAATTAAGACATTTATGTATATGTTCAAAAACAGAGACAGAAAAATTGCCTGGTAAAGTGAGTCCTTCTGGTATGTTTATTGAGCTCAGTACTGTGGACAGTATTAACACTGGACCGAATCTCTCCTCTCCTCACATAGCAGCAAAGGTCGTCTGAATGCACACAGACACACAATCTCTCTCTCCCTTTCTCTCTCTCCTGCTCTCTCGCTCTCTCAGACACACACGCTTACAGCCAGCCGTTCACCTTCTACAACACGCCTGGCTCACCCAGCCAGCCAATAAATAACTTTCTCTTTGGATGATGTCATCTGGAGGAGACGAAAGGAAATGCAGGCTGCAGCAGCAAGTTCTCATTACAAATACACACACACACATACACACACACACACACACACACACACACACATAGAGATATATGAATCATTCTGTCTTGGGCTATACACATACAACAGTAGTTTGTAAAAGTACATTAAAGTAACATATACATGATTAGCAATAGCCACTATCACAGGATGGCATTACAGAAATGTGATTAAAACAATAAGGACATAAAGGACACATTGTAAAACACCATTATGGCTGGAATGCTGTCTCTTGATGAAATAAACACTCTCCTTCTTCAACAGGTAGTGAGATTGGAGGTCAGCTCCGCTCGGACCCCGTGAACGTTGCTATGGCGACATCCAGCTCCCATACAGGTTTGTGAATAAAGCCTTCGCCAACTTCTCGACACATCCCAGTATAACACAGACGGACACGCCCCCGCTCCCTCCTTAGCACGCAGTCTCGGATTTGAAAGAAAAACAAAAACAAAAAAGAAAAGAAAACCACTAGGAAGAGAGAAGTTCTGTCGTGCCATCAGGGGCTATACTTTGTCCATTAGCAGCATTATCCAAAATAGAGAGATTGTGTTACCCTCACACACATACGCCACACACACCAAATGATGGTACCACTGAAACTGAATAGTTGAATTGCTAAAGGTCTGTGTCTCCCAGTGAAAACGCCCTGGAACAGAGCAATTCAAATCATATTCACTGTGTAATCAGCCATTCACTCAGCAGCATCATTGACATCACTGTTTTACACCTTAAAGTATTGAGGCATTCTGGTCTTCCCAGTTCTACACACTTTTGTCAATACTGAAGTATTTACAAACTGCTTAAGATTCATGAATAGATTTATACAAACCATTTTAGAACTTAATAAAAAAAGAACAAAAAAAAAAACAAGGAAGTGCTTTGAAGAAGTATGGGTGGAATAAACTTTTTTGTGTAAGTTAAAGTCTCAGTGAGAGACACAGACATTTTGTGCAATAAAGCAAAAAAAAGGAGAAATGTACAAAGTTAAAACACTGTATGAAGTGTACCTGTAAAAATATCACACATATAGCATTTTATATATATACATGCTAACAATCTGCTAAAGCTAAATATGACATCTAAACTGTTCATGACACCAAAAACGTAACAGGACAAAACAAAGGCATCAGATTTTTTTTAGAAAGTGCTATTATGAAAAATATGCCCAACATGGAGGCTTTCCAGCACCCATCAACCTTCAGCTCCCAATGTAAAGTCAATGCGATATCAAACAACCAAACACTCAAACTCTATAATCTCCGCCCTTAATATGACCACACACACACACACACACACACACACACACACACACACACACGCATACAAATCTAGTCCTAAAGGGATTTGGCTGGGAGTTTTTGGGGGTAAAAAAGGATTGTTTCGTTCATAGATGAGTTTCTACAGCCTACGTAAATGGCCTGTGTAAATGGGCTGTAGAAATTTTTGTAGAACTGTGTTTGTCCTTAAGAGGTCTGTGTGTGCACCGATTATTACTGAACGCGCTTGTTTTAATTGGTGACTTGAATCAGTGCAATGGACAGCATTCTGGTGGATGAGGTTCAGAGTTGTGTTGGTATCTGAAAGAACGAGAAATAGATCTGAGGTGGAAACAGCAGGGAAAGAGGCTGAGAGGGCGAGTGTTTAAGGACTGTCGGTGTGTATGTAAAGTTTGTCCATGTTTCCCTTTATTGCTTTGTATTGTGAAGCAGATCTGCACTGATAAAGTTTCAGGCCCTTAAAATGAGCAGCAGCATGAAGGCAAATGGCCATCAAAACAAATCATAAAATAAAAAAATAAAAGCAAAACGAGATGAGCCTTCCTCACTCTGGCTCTGAGGGGTTTGGTTGCCTTTGGCTGTGTAGAGTTCTGACACTGTCACTCAAATGCTGGTATTTCAGTACCCAACAGCTTATGGGCCAACAAACGAACAAACAAAACTATAAGAAATATTGGAAAAACATTTTCTAGCTTTGAAGGAACTTCAACATCACTAGAAGTTCAAAGTGCGAACTGGGAGGGTTTTGAAAGCTACATGATCTCAGCGTTTGAGAGTAAAACCTTACTGCAAATGGAGCTCTGCTTTGCAGACACACATGCTTGTTTTTTTTTTAATCAAGGTTATTTCATTTTGAATGACAGCTGTCTGATGATGTTCAACATCCTCTATTGCTAAAACGCCTCTAGGTATAGACTGAAGTAGATATAAACAAGTAAGTGATATGTTCTCAAAGGCACATTTTTAAAAACTGTGTTACTGGCTTGAGAAATGAGTGTTGCCTTGTTGTTTTTCATAAGTGCCAAGTTGACGGTAAAGTGTAGGTATGCTTTCGAGTAAGTGCTAAAGTAGCTAAGTACGTGTGTACGTATATATTTGGGTCACTGGAAGGCCTGGTGGAAGCGAGGCAGGGTGGTGGTTGTATTCAGGCTTTGTGAGTGTGTGTAATTAACAGTGAGCCCATGCGTCTGTGTTAGTGTGGGAGGGTGCGGCAGCGTGTGAAGCGGGCCAAGGGGGTCGGGCACATCTTGGGTCGAGGGTGTTATTACGGGCAACCCCTCCTCCTGGCTGTAGGAAACCCCCAAGGCAGGCCCGGCCCCTTGACTATAAGGCAGAAAGTTAAACAGCGGAGAAAGGAAGTCCAAAGATGGTGTCGTTTCTCCGGCAGACGTGGCAACAGCAGCATTCATCTTGGGCGTCTCCTCCGCTTGCAGCTCTAAGAGATAGCTTTCGAGCTCCGCCCTCAGAGGGGGTGGTGGTGAATAGGAAGTGTGACCTAGGGGATAGCGTAATGCAAGGGACCCCGACATGGGAGATTGGTGTGACTCCATCGGCTCCACCGGCTCTGCTTTCACCCGCAGCAGCTCATGGGCGTGGCTCTTCTTCACATGGCGCGTCAGATGGTCTTTGCGGCCAAAGCGCTGGGCGCAGTACTGGCACAGGAAGTCCTTGCGGCCTGTGTGCACCACAAGGTGGCGCCGGACATCCTTGCGGGTGTAGAAGCGGCGCTCGCAGTGTTCGCACTGGTGCCGCTTCTCCTTGGCTCCCGCAGCGCTCTTGCCGGCGTGGCCACGTAGGTGCTCCAGCAACAGTGGAGTGCTGGGGTAAGGCTGCAGGCACACCTGACAGGTGAGATCCCCACGGTGAGCCGCATGCAGCGCCTGATGCCTGCGGAAACCCAGCTTGGTATTGTAGCTCTTGCCGCATTCTGTGCAGCTGAAGGCCTCTTTGTTGGGGTCGTGTGTGTGGAGGTGATTCTTCAGGTGGTCTTTGCGATGAAACATCTTCTCACAGTAGCTGCACTTATGGGTCTTCTCTGGTGAGTGTGTGGCCATGTGCCTGTAGGAACAAGCCATAATACATGTACAGTAAGAAAGAATAAGTGTGGCCTAATTATTTTAGGAAACATACGGGGAAGAAGAAAATTTTGTAAATCTGTTGTTAATACACAGTTATTTAGGTGTTTTATTTTTGTATAGAAAATCATGTAAGTCATGCTTTCTGAATAGAGACTGTACTTCCTCCTTTTGCTAAAGAAGCTCCTTGTAGCTCTCCTTTTTGCACTGTCAAGTAAGAGTAAGAGTTTTTTTTCAGTGATGATACAGGATAGAGCTGATCATCAGTTTGAACGTATTATTTTACAAACAGTATTTGGGATGTGACCCCTCGAGAAAACCCAGCAAGTTACCCCAAATATCTATATCTCATTTTAACACTTGCTATAGTTGCTTGTCTGTATGGGATAGAGACAGCACACACTGTTTATATGTTTTAATACTTGTGTTTAGTCACAATGAGACTGAGGGGAAAGTCACCCACCGTAACAGTTTGTACTTGGAGACGAAAGCCTTGGTGCAGTCAGTGTGCGTGCAGCGATACGGCCTTTCGCCCGTGTGTGAATACGAGTGCACTTTTAGCTTCTCCACACTGTTGAAGGCCTTCTCACACAGCTGACACAGGAAGTTCTTCCTCCCTTTGCCCTCCGGCCTCCTCTTCCTCACTCGGTCGCGCTCTGCCGGGTTAGGGCGGTCATCTTCGGGAGAGACTGTGGCCATGGCAATTTAGCACGGGCCGGCCACGCGGTGGACACGTGCAGTGTGTCCGAATGCTGACAGAGTAAGAGTGGCTGAATCTTCAACACACCAGAGAGACCAGGCCCTGAGGGAGTAAAAGAGGATGCTGGGTGAGTTCCAAAAATGACGAAGATAAATAGAAGAAGCAGATCAGAGGCTGCACATCCTTCATTTCTCTTTAATAACACAATGGTTTTTAATCCTGATCCCACAACTTCAGTGTGGTTTTCCTACATCAACTACAGCTTTAAACACGCCTGAAATTTGGAACTGAAACCGAACATAACCCGAGAGCATTCTAGTTTGACCCTAGCCCACAAGTTTTGAATCTGACGTTGACTGTAGCCTGATAAGAATCTGTTCATACCTGATCAAACCTAACATTCCTAATGATAGCATCTGTAGCACTGGTTTTGCTGACCACATTGGCAACAATGTGCTAAGCACACAAGCCTGTGTTCCAGGTTAAAAAGGACATTTTTATTAAGAACCACTAGTTTAAAGTAATAAAAGCAGGAGAAATAAAAAAGGAAAAAAAGCCAGGGTAAATGCAGGTTCAGATCAGAAAAGCCCAAGTATGAAATTCAAATCTAGCCCGAACCAATAAGTATTTGAGAAATAATATCTAAACCTGAACAAACACAACCTAGAATTCAGGCTCATACAAATATTACCAATCTTGATTAAGTTTCTGTGAAGAGATGTTTTCATGAAAAGATGAGGTGTATTCAGTTAGGTATACACTAATGTATGCTTTACTGAGCAGGCAAACAGCAGAGAATATAAAGTTGTATTAACATATATTTTCAAGATGGGAAAATTAGTGTAAGTCAGATGTCGTTTGGATGATGCAGTGCAGTCTGAACTGAATGTAACTAGATGTTATTTCATTATTTATTATTTGTACACACATTAACATGCTATTTATGTGAAGTTTCAAATTAGGTATGGGCATTTAAAGCAAATAAACTGATAATTGCTGGAAACTATTTCATTATTCTTCAGAGATCACACACACACAAAAAAAAAAGGATGACCCATTCATGCTCAGCTCTCTTTTTTGTTTGATCATGTTCTGTAGTGATGTAATTCTTATCTGATTAAGCTAAAATCTAATTCAATCTAATTTTGGAACAAATGTCTTACATCTGTAAGTAAAGTTCTTTTGCTTCTTTTGTTGTTTAATGGCAGCTGGCAAATAAATTTTGGGTGCATTACTGCCACCTCCTGACAAGTAATTATACATTACTTATAATATATAAAATATGTATTTTTTTATATAAGATAGAAGTCACACAAACTATTGTATTTGTATCATTTAATGACTCTTCAAATAGTCTAAAATCATCACCTATCCCTATGACGTGCATACACAAAGAGTACAGCTCACTTTACAAATTGTCCCTTTGTTGTAGAACCAAACGGTAGCCGGACAAATTGGTTATCGTAATCATTGTTATGATTAGTACTTGACGGAAGTCTGATGATGTGTCAGGCAGTGAGTTTCAGTTCCTGTTTGTTTCAGGTGCTTTTTGACCTTAGTCTTGTCTTCAAGTTAAACACATGCTCAGCAAAATTCAGGTCAGGCGACTGACAAGGCCAAGAACATTCAGCTTTTTGAGTTTTGTGGTATTTGATTGGATCTGAGTGGTTAAAATCCACTGTACACTTGAGAATTCATTCTGCTGTTTCACACAAAACAGTTACATCATCAATAAAGATAGAGTTCAATAAAGTGAGAGGGTTTCCCCTCACAAATGTCTCACAGATGAGATGGTATTATGAAGTTTTTTTTACCTCTTTCTGACACTTTTGTCCAAGTTAATCATCGTCTAATCTGTCTATAGAACAGCACATGCTTTTTAAATGCATGTTGGCAAACTGCAACCAGTTTTTTTTTTTTGTTCTTGATGTATACTAGTGGTTGAGATCTTTGAAGTTGTGCTGGTTTGTTTTTCTTTTTGGGTAGTCTTTGACACATCTGTGCCTACTTCCCAGCGAGTATTCATGTTCTGTTCAAGTTTCTTCATGAATGGATGTATACCTCTTCTATAGTCTGCCGGTTGTTTGCCATGGCAAGACTCTCAACTGCATGCTTAATTTTTGACAATGTAACAAACAGTTGATACGTTTAATATCATCCACATTTCTTCTGCTTTTTCTGCACATATTAAGGAAACAGTGGCACATAGCTGGCCAAGAGTAACTAACTACTTCAGACAGAACTATATGTACACTTTTAAATTAAAGCCGACAATCTGAATGTTGTCTGTATTGTGACTGTTTTTTTTTTTCGGAGCTAATGTTTGATGGAAAACTGTCAAAAATGGTCATGTTACATTTACCTAGGGGAGATTGGGGCAAGCACTAACATGGGCTAAGATGCAATGTGGATATTTATGCAGTTAAACAGGTTCCAGTAGAACAGGCTCTTAGTAGCGTTCTTATATTCTTAATCATCTTATCTGTGAAATTTGACAGCAGTCTGACAGATGTTTTTTGAGATTTCTCCTAAAGAGCATACTTGCCCCACACAACTACTTTTTTTTTTTTTTTACTCCATTAGAATCTGTTCAGAGTATTAGACACACTGAGTTGTGAGTCACAAAATTTGCATATATATATATATATATTTAATACACCGTATTATCGTCCGCTTGGTGGCTGAGATAGATGTTTTAAAGCATATAAACAACACCGCAAGAGCAAGCCAGCCTAAAGTACATCCTCCACTTTGCTGTGTTAATTGTAACACAGTGTTACAATTAGTCCTCTAAAAGTAAACAGTGGGGGAAGCCCCCTGTTCCCCATATGAATTCAAAAGTCTTTTTTGTAGATTTTGAGGCATAGATTCATCATATATATAATGTACATGAATGTAAAATTTATTGCTTTATATTCAGATTCAAATTTGCCGCAGTTGACAATTTTCATTGATCATAATTTATTTTGATGAATATATTTTTATGTATTTAGGTGGAAAAACAGAAGATTCAGACATAGAACTGCACTGAGTTAACTGCATTTAGCTGCATCAGACTTTTTAGGGGCTTTTACAACTAGCCCCTTTATCCATTACAAAAAAAACTGCTCTCAGTAAAAAAAAACCCTGCAGGCTAGCAGTAACATCAATTTTAAATTACATATATTTTTGACACACATCAGTGTTTATCCTGTATCAAGTCCAGATTAGGAAGCAACATTGAAGGCACAAATGTGAGCTTTTCTTAGCATACAGAAGCCAGTATGAAGTTCATAGCATATAATCTGGTACATATACTCTGGAATACAGTAAACCACAGGAATAAAGAATGCTGCGGTAAAGTTACAGGCCAGATCACAGCCGTGAAATGACAGGAGTCACCAAGATCTCAATAATGTGTAGGCAGACCTCGGCAGACCAGTGTTTGAGGCTACAGATAAACAGGCAGAGGACAGTAGTAGACTGAGCATGATATTACAGAGATCAGACACTAAAACGTGGCCAGCTTATAGCAATCAGCTTTCAGGCTTTGACAGCCTGTTGCAGCTATTTGCAAGCCCACGGGAAAGAGATTAATTATATTCTATGTATTAAGCGGTCCGTGCTCCGTTGGTACAGTGTAACACCAGGTGGCACGGCTAACTTCAAGGCGAATGGACACGCAGTCTGATGAGCAAACAACTGCAAGCTCTACATTTTCTTCATATTTCCACAGAGATACTACCCTGAAGTGTCCTTCACTAACTGCTGTCCAGCATATTACAAACCTTCTTCTTTTCTGTTAATTCATGGGCTGTTGAGTAATGATGAGTTGGTCTGGATTTTTAACAAGCATATAGTTTATTTTAATCTATTCACTAAACAATGCATTCACTAGGAGGAATTCTGGGATATCTACCAGTAAATTCCACACTGCCCAATTATTTTCCAAATTATTCACTTTTTAAAAAGAACAAAACAAAGTTATGCATGTTCTACACACAAAAAACTGGTAATTAAGCTAAGAAAGTGTGCAATAATATAAAAGGTATGTAGTCTATCATGACTTGTAGTCGGCAGGATTCTTGTTGGAGGTATTTTTGATTCCCTGAAACCAGCAGTAATTGACCAATATGTTAATGTGAGTTTTTGGGTCGTATGGAAGAAAAAAAAGCGTAAGAACCTGCTCAAGACATAAAATGAGATTTTAATGTGCAAAAAAAAAATTCTCTTTGACTTACATCTGCATCTAACAATAAATACTCAATCTTAGTCTGCTTTATACTTTCTGTATTTATCTATAACTCTATGACCCTCTCTTCAAGGAAACAAAGTTTAATTGGTATAGAACCTTTCTATTATGTGAAGGTTTTTAAAACTTCAGAAAGGTCCTTCACACTCTCAGCTCTTTTACAGAATGGTTCTATTAAGAACCATCAATTGAAAGATTCTTAAGAGAACCTTTCTGTTTAAGAGTTTATGTGATATTTCACTCTGTCTCTGCGGTTATTTATGAGTTGTGTCTGAATTCATCAGCATCCCACATGAATGTTAATACTTTGCTGACTTTCTGCAGTTTAGTTGTGCGACTCTCTTGTACAGTATTTCAGACTGTACCAAGAAAACAGCAGAATTAAAATGAACAAAAATATTAATACACAAACAGCAAGTTAAAAATTTGTATTGTTAATATTCCTACTTTTTAAGTGCTACTCACTAAATAAAAGATCAAATATTTCCTACTAATGAATTGTGGAAATATCAACATGAATTATATGATGTAAATCCTTTAAGTTTGCAAATAAATATTAATACATTTATTCTGTGAAACCGCTACTTGAATTACCAATAAAACATTTATTTTCAAGTTTATTTACATGAGCTGTGAAATAATAATCTTAATATGTGCAATAAGTATCCTATTAAGATATTTTGCTGGTTAAACAGAATGAATTAGGTAGTGAGGCTGCATGTTATGTTCATTATAAAGGATGTAGACTCATTAAGATTTTTAGAAGAATAATTTAATAATCCATCATCAGTTAAAAAACTGTAAATATTTATGATTTATTTATAGTCAGAAGTGAGTGTGTTTAATAACAGAAACTAACCATGAAAACAACCATTGTTTTTCTTTAAATAACTGAGGGATTCATTTTAGTAGCTAAACTTTAAGACTAGCTAAAAGTCAAGATTTAAACCCAGTTCGTAAATAGACGTTTTTTAAAACATGCACACTTAAAATAGGTATATTTTAAGCACATACCTATATTTTATCATTAAAAACATGCTTTCTTTAAGGCAGGTTCAATTTTCTTGCTCAAAAACACAATGACTGAGCATTTTCTTCTTACCACAAACAAAGATCAGCAAGAAAACAACACTGGATTTTAAACCAGCCAAGACGCCTTTTCCTTTTACTGGGAGATTTGAATTCTTTTTTAAACTGAAATGCAGCAAATCAACATTGAAATATATTTAAAATGAAACTCAAAGCCACACTATTTACAATGTTTTCATTAAATTATGCATCCTTTTCACACTTTTTTACATTAAAACTGTCAAAACCCAATAAAAAAGACAAATGAAACAAAAATAACAAGGAGTTTCGGTGCTGACGGTCAAAAACACGTTTTTCTTCAACAAACCAGAGCAGAGCTGTGAACGCCTCCCCCTCCTCCTCCAAACTCGGGCGTTTCGTAAAATAATTTCTGTGACATAGAAAAGTTTTTAAAAGCCTAACTTCGGGCTCGGGGGCTCGAACACATGGAGACCGGACAGTCCCGAAAAACCACGTAAAACAAGCGCAGCATCAAAACAAACAGGGAAAAACACGCAAAACACCCTTTTCGCACTAGGCTTTAACACACACTTACTCCCTCATCCTCCCCCTCCCCCTAAAGACTACATCCCCCCATACCACCGGCAGCACCACTTTAAACCCAGCCACTGCAGAAACACACACACTGAGGGGCGCCGAGGATGGGGGTGAGGGGTATCAGCAGCCCCCACTACACCCCCCCACCCGCTCCTCCATCCCACCCTCCTCTTCAAACCCCCAGCCATGCCACACGTGTTCCTCCTTTCATCCGTTCACAGAAGCAGCACGCTGCACGATGGGGCTGGTAGAAAATCACAGATTTGCATTTAAACACACGCTCGCCGTTCACGTGCAGGAGCTGGTGGTGCGCGAGAGACACTTCATCATATTTGATGTGGCCAGTAAGTTCACTCTGCTCATATGACAACCGAGCTACAGGCTAAACCTCACATACACACACACACTCACCACACGACCACCACTGACCACTCAACGGGCCCTTAAGAAAAACCCTCTCCTCTCCTTCAATCACAGAAACTTTTGACATAGTCATGGCCGCGTAGAGCTGGGCAGAGTCTCACCGGCGTGGTGTGAGTGAGGGGTGGGAGAGACACTCGGACACACGTTTTCAGGACAGAGCCACAATTAGTCCCCCCTTAAACTTTCTCCCTCCATTTTGGTTGTTTGCGATATTGACAAGCAGCCCCCCTGCTCCTCCTGCACCCCCTCCCTGCGGCACTCCGCGGGAAAAACGCCGTTATCACCTCCACAGCTTCCCAGAGAGCCTCACTTCCACACTTCCACAGTGCGAGCCCGGACAGATCTCCCCCAGCACGCCGGGCGCCCCTACACGCGCCTCGGCCGGACCGCGCCGCTGCCCCTCCGTGTCCGCGCACGGAAAAGTGTCAAACCGTGAACAGCACGGTCCCTGCAGCAGCGTCCGCTCCACGTTCATCCCTCTCTCCCCTTATTTATTCACTTTATAAAAAAATCCAAACTTTTAAAACGTGCTTGCCTCCGTCACGGCCACTGTCCTAACAGCTCCGTACTTTTATTACACTCACAGACACGACAGCAAGACTTTAAGAAAAACTTAAATTGCAGAATTTTTTCTCTCTCCTCTTCTCAACTTTTTTTTCTTTAAAAACTCCGGCACTTCCTCTGTTTGTTGACGTTCATCTGCATTCGGCGCAAGGCAACAAGAAGTTCACAACACAATTTAAGACTCATTTTCCCCCCGTGCATTTATTTCATTGCTCTTCTTTCCCTCCGCTGCTTTTTCTCTATCTCTCTCTCACGTCCTGAGCTGGGCTCTGATTAACACAAACTTTTTTTTCCTCCCCCCCCTCCTTTTAGCTTCACCCTCTCACTCTCATAATTTGAATAACCCCGATATTTTAATTCAAGAACGCAGTAACGGTTTGCTCAAGCGGCGCCAAACTTACCGTGGGAGCCTTAACATCCTTTCTGGGGCGTTTTTCCGGACTTTCAGCTGTTCTCCGAATTTTTAATAATTTTTTTCTCATATTTTTTGCTGGACGCGGCGGGCCTGAAAATTGTTTGCTTTCTCCTCTTTCCAGCAGCCATTGTGTAGGCTATGCGCTGCGGTGCAGCCCAACTCGGCCGTGGCCACACCCACTCGCTTACCACGCCCACTCCCTGCTTCTGATTGGTTTGAGCAGTTGTCACTCTCGCGTGTAACCCGCCCCTACCGAACGCTACTGAAATCTGAAAATTTCAGACTCGCCGGTGCTTCTGTCAGTCTCCGTGACTCTTCACTGAGACCCCCGTTTAAAAGGGAAAGGTGGGACTGAGAGTCCCCCAGAGCCCCGTCTCTGTGGCCCGAGGAGACGCCACTCAGCCGGGGTGTTTACGCAGAGCGGGCGCTTGTTGGGCGGCTGAGCTGTCTGTCAGAACCGCAGCTGACTAGGTTGTGCCATGCGTGTACACTCTGTGTTTTTGTGGTGTGTGTATGTGTGTGTGTCGTATGACGTTTACTCTGACATGAGGGTGTCTCCAACTCGGGCATGTAAGAGCACACACTCTCCGTACTCTCTCTCCTCTCTCCGGACTCTTCAGTAAGTTGTGTTTGTTTACATTGTTACACTAATGCTAAGGTTAGCAAAGTGCTAGTTGTTTATATTCTTCTCCTGCTGGTGGGACATTCTGACAGTCCAGCTTGGAGCTTCTGAAAGCTCCTGCTAACACATTCAGCTAAGTGGCAAGCTATCTAAGATAATGATGGTCTGACACTGTATGAATACAGGTTTTGGATATTTGTTAGCCTGAAGGTGTTTTCTCAGATGCTGTCTGTGTGATATTGTCTGTTCGCTGTAGCCCAGCTCTCTCACTCAGTCTGTGGAGCATTCTGCTGGAAGTAGGAGTTGAAGGTCAGAATGAATGAACTGCTAAATTAGCAGGTATAGTGTGTCAGCACAGGGGTGGAAACACAAGAAAACTCCCACCTTGGAGCTGTGTGTTTGAAGACAAGTGAAATGTAGCCTGTGATTATTGTATTACACGCCAAAGCGTTAAAGCTCTTTAGAATAATAAATAATTGTAAACCGCTGCTTGGACTTCTCAGAGATCAACAACTGTCAACATCCGGAGCATGGAGTTAACTTCCTTCAATCCTGATCTTTCTGACACTCTTCTGTCTCATCAGTGTGTTTTTTTTTTTGCAAATTGGGTCACTTTGCACGTGGAGAAACGCTATCCTTTTTGATTGATCATTATTAATTTATATATTTTTAAATGTATATGTTTGTCTTTTTTTTTAAACATCGGTGATCTGTCAGACTGATGTTGGTGTCTGAAATAAACTGCAAAGAATAAGATGTTAAAACACACACTGAACAGTCATATGCTGTATGCAAAAATATTAGCACCCAATCATTTGATGTTTTATTTATTCCCTCTTCAGAGAACACACTTCTACACATTTTAATGCTCATTATGTGCTGAATTCAACACATTGTGGAAAAAGTGCAAATGTCATATTTGGTTTCCTCCTAAATATTAAATTTAGCACATAAATGTAGATATAGAGAAGAGAATAGAAACAGAAAGATGTGTTTTAATTAGAAAATCAACAGAACATTAGATAAGGGTGTTCAGACTTTTGCATTTTACTCTATATCTGTTTGTGGTGTGATGCTTCTCAGGATTTGACAGGTATTCCAGGACAGACGGATGTGTCTGAAGAATGAACAACAAATCGAGTGTCCAAAAGGTTCGTAATGCGGACAGCAACCCCTGCATTGAGGTCAGTCTGTGTGACTGGTTTGGCGATAGCCTGTGGTTCGGATTAACAGTATAGACTGAGATTCTTTTTCAAGCTGTCAAACTTTTAGTGTGCAAAATTTTGCCATGCATTTGTTAAAATGCTCTTTAGATGCCCAGGTGAAATGCATGTACTGTGATAACAAAAGCTGCCGATGTATTCTTTTTCACACAACATGGTGAAAATGCAGTTTTTACAATGTGGATTTTTACAGTTAAAGTGTGACTTTAAAGTTACATTTAAAGTCATTACGTTTGGATTTTTCCATATAGCCAGTTGTACTAGCGGGGGAACTTTGTGAACTGTGTTATAAAGGCGTGTTTATTCTATCACTCCGGTACTTGAACAAGTGCACATCAGGAGCTAGCAATGATCCAACAAGTGCATGGGTAGGTAAGACCACTAGGGGTTGTATTTTCCAAAGAGTCATTCTGTTTGATTTTTTCTAGCATTACAGGTAGAAGTCTAACGGGTTAAGCAATCCCACCTCTTTTAGTAATGTGCATTATTTCTGGTTCTATGTGCAGGAAAGTGATGGTTCACGGAAATGTCTGGATGCATATAACTATGATAAGAACATGTGCTCTGCATACTTCTTGAAGTATAAGAATTGCAGGAAGTACTGGGTGAGTACTGTCACATCTCTGGCCAAATCAAAGCAACCCAATGGAGATTTCCAAGCTGGAGTTTGGATTCATCAACATTTTCATTTTCATTCCAATGAAAAATGAAAGTGTCCAATATTCATGCTAAACAACAAGGGGAGGTTCTCTTACTTCACAGGGCATTTACAAAGTAACCTGTATTGCTTACATTCAGTCATTTTCATGGTTTTGCAAAGTAGGAACCATCTTCAATGACATTTACAGCTAAACTTTAATCAACAAAACAGTTGTCAGGTATCGTAAACTAGCTGACTAATATTTGTTAGATCTGCAAACTAATCTGTGCAGAGCTCTGTCACTTCCTGGAGACCAATACACAAGTGCTGTGTCCTGTGTCACTTTTTTTTTTTTTTTAACTTATTTTAAACTGGTTTTGAAAGTGTCATAAATATTTTTTTTCTCAGTTGCTTCTTTACTAATAGGCAGTGTTGTGGATTTGTTTATTTGTTTATTCATGTATTATGGTTGTTATCATTGAGTAATAAATATGTTCTGATATTATAAAATTGTTTGTATTACAGGTGTGGTCTGTTGAACATGTAGCGTGTCTCTATTTATGTATCATATATTGGGGTAGTAGTTTAATGTGCCTCTGTTTCTCTCCCAGCATGATGTAATGCTAGAACGCAGGCGTAATGGAATAAAGCCAGAAATGCCTGCAGCTAAAGAGAGAGAAGAAATGATAGCTGCTCTGGGAGGAAAGCCCTACTGACGCTCACACAGACACATGGGGAACTCAATTTCCCAGAGTGCTCTTCCACTGTACTTGACTTTTATTACATGAGCACTTATAGTTTCTCAGGTTCAGTATGTGTGGAGGAGTGCATTCTTCCAAAAGGAGTTAAAGACTTTATTTACTCCAAAGCCTGGTGTTTGTGCAGGTCAGTGTGTGTTGTATGATTGCTTGTGGATGAAATTCCCTGTCCATTGCTAATAAATATTCAAAAAAGAAATATGAAATGTGTAATATTGGCTTATTTGTCATTGCAATATATAGTGCATATAAGCTGTCTCCCTCTGTGCAAATTGTTTAAAGCCATGTATCTAAGCAATAAGGGACTTTCTGTCAGCAAATATGTATATTACCATTAGGAAAAATGCAAACTAACACGAAAGGATTAAATAAAATCAAGATTTGTTTGGAAAAATGTTTGTAAAAGTTTTTTGTAAAAAGTTTGCAAAGTTTCGTGAGCTAGTTTGAAGAACATAGGTTCGGTTTCACATGAATGCCTCCAGCCTTTGCATGGATTTGTGAAACTCCATCAGCAGCTCACTTAACTTAATCTAATGAAGTGTTGATTGAGCCGAACCAGTTATTTTTATAATCCTGGGCTTCCACAAGGAAAGGTCTGAGAATGATTAAGGAAATGCGCAGACATGAAATACTTAAAATCACTATTTACTGTGTTATGTTAATTCTAATATAAAGCAGATACTGCTCATATATATATGTATATAATGTATATAAATAATGTATATGTATATATATGTATATGTATATATATGTGTGTGTGTATATATATA
>JBBJLS010000011.1:5295658-5307050 GCA_037577275.1 Bryconaethiops microstoma
AACCCAGTGGTGGTGCTGAAGGTAGGATTCGAACCCATGACCTCTTGGTCCAGAGGCAAGTATCCTACCCACTAAGCTACTCACCACCCCCCATGCCTGCATCTATTGCCATATTTTATTCTGTAGCACTTTGAGATTGTTTTTAATGGAAAGTGCATTAGAAATGAAATGTATTATTATTATTATTATTCATATTTAGAGTCTATGTTTAAATTTATGGAAAAGATAGAAAATTCGTGTTTAAGCCATTCCAGCTGCATTTACAGAGGTTCAGTTGTCAACTTTGTTCATATATATATTGCATACACATACCTTTTGTGTAGGTGTGTAGTGTACAATTAATAAAAAAGACTCGTTTTCTTTATCAATTCGGGTTGTGTTTCATTCTGTAACATTCTACCTTATTCCTTATGCTACATCTTATACAAGCAAGTTATTGTAAGTTTGGTGGCAAGTACTTCAGTACTTTAACTTGAGTGAAATTTGACTGTATGACTTTCCCTTGTATTGGAGTAACATTTGACTAGTGGTATCTGTACTTTCACTTAAGTAATGAAGTTAGATACTTTGTCCGCCTTTGGTGATCACCAAGTTAAGAACATCTCATTTAGCAAATATACCGTTGATTCCTCCATCCTCACATCTTATCTTTGCATCTCATCCTCGCATCATCAGAAACAGGAGCCAAGATGTGAGGAAAAGATGCAAGGAAAGGAAACAACAAAGAACAAGTAACAACAGGAGGCTGAAAGTCAGATCAAAGAACTCTTGAGTCTGAGTTTCAGTTCCCTAAAGACCTGGCGTGGCACATGCAGCATCATCAGTATGATAAATGAAGTTTATTAGGCGCTGTTCTTCACTTTTGGATCCTTATGAGCAAAAATAAAACTAGAAGTCTCAAGAAATGAGAAATGTGAGTAACTGCAAAACAATCAAGGGGATGAACCAACAGAAGAGAATGAAAGAAAAAAGTAATAGAAAAAAGAAAATGGAGACACAACACATTTTAGAACTCTAACTCTATATCTCCAAGTGAGTAAAAAGTTATCACATATGAACAAATACGAACAAATTTGTAATGCAAAATTCTATACTAATTCCAAAATTCAAAAAAAGTAATATAATTAAATGTCACTAAAGTTCCTATGAAGTTGTCAGCCTCCATGTATATTTTTGTGCTACAGAGAGACAGAGAAGAAATTCCCTGAAGAAATCATGCTTCTAATTTTGCCTGATTGAAATGCAACAACAGGTGTTACATGACTAAAATGTGAACGTGACTAATCTTGTACATTCAGAGCATTTTCGGCAGTGTAAATAAAGGTAAGGCAGAATAACTAACCCAGAAGTGGGCCATGGTGTTGACATCCATCGTCTTCTGTAGCAGAGAGTCTGGAGACTGCAGGAACGTTTTGCCGGTGACGATCCCTGCGTTGTTCACCAGAATCGTGACATCACCAACTTCCCGTTTGACCTACAGAACAAATTGGGTCAGTGTTAGCTCTCTCCAACTGGACTTCATACAATGAGTTAAGTGTTTTCAGCATCTATAGCTGTATTCACCAGATTCAGGACAATGTTAGTGATTTTTTTCAGGTTTTTCATGTGATTGGGGAAGCAGCACTCCACATGACCGCCCCATGGTGGTCATGTCCAGTGCCGCTTCCCCAATCACATGAAACTGTCAGATCTGAGATCGAAGGCTTGTGTTTCCTCTGCATAATGAGCTCAACACACTTGGAGAACACTCACGGCTAATTCTGTTACGTCAGCTACATGCGCCCACACTATCTAGAATGGCTCTGAGCGATGGGGGGATCCTACCCACTCACAGAGAGCGAGGCTGGTTATGCTCTCCTGGACTCCTGGCCACAGATAACTGTGCCATCGCCAGTAATCAAAACTGTCAAATCCCAATAATTGGGCCAACTTTTCCATAGTAGCACCATGTATAGCACCACAGTATTTTTTTAGCGTCAGCAGGCTGTTTCGCTCTGATGACACTTCTCTTTTGACCAGCTGGTTATGCAACCTTGAACTGATAAAGACTGCGCAACTGTGCCTGGGGCTGTCTTTATTCACTACTGATCACGATTAATTACATTGTTATTATAGTCAATTACTCAATTAATATAATTAATGTATTTATGTTCGTGATAAATCAGCTGAGTGATGAGTTTAAAGTTTGAATGATGAAAAAAGCACAGGGCTTCGTAAAACAACATCTGCGGTCTGAACGTTCTCCACAATCCAGCAGCTATTTGTGTCTAAGTTACAGTGTTTTCTGCTCTACTGTTTAACAGATACAAACACAGGAAACTGGTAAGATTTCTGTTTTGAAAGTTCAAAACAGTCATTTTTTTAAGGTATGCAAATAAGCTAAAGTGGTTTGCCTGTGTGTGTGTGTGTGTGTGTGTGTGTGTGTGTGTGTGAATGTGTACTCCCCCTCAGATACAACCCTCCCTGTCAATATAAAACCATCTTTTATTTCAAAGGTCTGATGTTAGTTACACTGATTAAACAAGTGTTAGAGAGAGTACCTTAGTGTCTAAAATTAAAATTCACAATAAAGTCAGAAAGCACCCAGTTTCACAAGTGCATGGTGTGTGTGTGTGTGTGTGTGTGTGTACTCCCTCCCCCTCAGAAACACCCCTCCCCAGTTTTAAAGGCCCTATGTCAGCTACACTGACCAAGCAAGTGTTAGTGCAAACACCCTACTGTCTTAAATTAAAATTTCACAACGAAGTCAGAAAGCACCCAGGTTCACAATAAGTGTGTGTGTGTGTCTGTGTATACTCCCCCTAAGATACACTCCTCCCTGGTCGACATATGAAAACCTCCTTTATTTTAAAGGCCCGATGTTTACTACACTGACCAAACAAGTGAGTGACAATCCTTTAGTGTCTTTCAGAAGTGAAAATCGAAAGCACCCAGTTTCACGTGTGTGTGTATGTGTGTGTGTATGTGTTTGTGTCCCTTACCTGATCAGCCACCTTGTACACCTCCTCTCTGTTGCTGCAGTCGCAGGTGTAGGTGTATGCACGTGACCCGTGTGTTTCTTTGATCATCCTGGCGGTCTCTTTGTTGCCCTCCTCGTTGATGTCCCACAGGACCACCTTGGCTCCAAGTCTCGCGAACTCCAGAGCCATGAGGCGGCCCATCCCGCTGCTCGCGCCGCTCAGCAGCACCGTCTCCCCGGCAACGCTCTTCCTGCGCGCGGGCACGAACAGGCGCCACAGCGCCTCCAGGTTGAACCAGAGAGAGAGGAAGAGGACCTTCAGCGTCTCCAGGAAGAAATTCATGGCGTGCTGGTCACAAACAAGAGGTTTTTCAATTCTTTTCAGTGAAAAGCATTCTGGTTACAAAATGACACCCCCCAGCCACCCGCCCCTTCAGAAAGTTTTCGTGTGTTTATGTCCTCAGCACGGCCTCCCTCAGTAGAACTTACCTCAGTTCAGCAAAACGACAGGTCGGACAGCTCCACCGAGGCTTTTCTTTTATACAAAATAAGCCAACCCTCGACCTTCGGCCACGACACTCCGTGTTTACCTCTGTACAAAGGTCAGTTCAGCCCCAGTAACTACAGTAACGGTGCAGGATGTGGAGGGCGCGGCCTGTTTTAACCGTTTACGCGCCGCAACGAGTAACCAGACAGAGAAAAGTGAAAACCACCCAGTTTAAAAAGCTCTGCACTCAGGTTACGCCATTCAGGCCTGCACACTCGAACCAAGTCGTTGTATAAACCCACACATTCCCCTCTAGTCCAGCAGAGTAGAGTGCATGTACACACTGCCACACCTCAACATAAACTCTACTGAGGAAACACTCTGGAACCACTTCAGTGCAGTTTAGAAACCTTTACGGTCTTTGAATCAGAATGAACTGATTTCATTTATTAAAATGTACTTTCATTCATTCTTTTCCTTTTGCATAAACCTGTTACAGACAATGCAGTTCATGTATTTAATCTGGGCATGTTTTCGTAAGACAAACAAGCCCATTTAGTTGTTCATCATTTCCAAGTAAATAAAATGATCAACACTACAGTTACTACCAAAAGTGAGTAAACTGAAATACAAAAGGGATTATTGTAGATTTTATTAATCTGAAAATCATGTACACTTTTAAATTGAGTAAATTCGGTAGTGCAAATTGAAAAGGGCTTTTCTTCTATTTTTTTGGTCTAAAATAAAGTAATAAACCTTAAGAAAATAAGGAAAGTAAAATTTAAATAGTAAAAGTTCTGAGATACACATTTAGTCAAAATATAGAATCGAACATGTTGGTTTAGGGTGGTTTACTTAGCTTCTTACAATATTTGTGAACCCATTCGGCTGAGTGGTAATTTTCCTGTAGACCGTGTAGTGTGTATACACACACACTTTGACCTAGTGAAAACATTGCTAGGGGAACGGCTCATGTAACACAAACCTACACATGTTATAACCGCAGTCTTTATTGTGTGTGTGTGTGTGTGTGTGTGTGTGTGTGTGTGTGTGTGTGTGTGTGCGTGTGCGTAGGCGTTTGTCTGCTCGGCTGTTATTAAGGCTTTTACAGCATACAGAGCTGTTACAAAGCAACAACTTTACAAATACAGTTATTTGACCCTTTTTAATTCTAGCCATATTAATCTTAAAGCGTATTATCCAACCATGACTTAGATATTAATGTAACCTGATATCTAAGATGTCAAATATGTAGTTATAAGAGTGAGAAAGTTAATAGGCAAATTTCCTACATTTGGCTTATTATCCTGCATGTCATACATTGTGTTGGTTCCTGTTTACGTAAAACAATTTTTCCGCCTTATCAAACAAGCTGTTTTTCTGACCAAGCCTTTAAAACCCCCTTCACGCAAGCACTTTCACCTGGATAAGTGTTGGTAATTAAACAGGAAGGGGTTAAGTGTGACAACAATTGTTGATGTGGCAGTTCGCTTGCTGAAGGCCTTTGTGCAGTAGCTGTGAAATAACCGGCAGAGATTTATGAATGGACAGAAGCCTATAATTTACTGGAAAATACAAATATATTTAAATCACAGCCGGTAAAGCTGTATGTTTTTGTGATGTTTTTTCTAACACTGATTCACAAGTGAAAATGTTTCAGGAAAGTATTTTGGGTGTGATTCTGACTAGTTCTGTACAAAAGCTACACAGCATGACCAGCAACACAGAATGCTTCCATTTTATCGCTGAGAAATCAGTATTTTTATACATGATTCAGAAATACAGAAAATGAGCCTGCGGTTGGGAATAGATGAGTGACTTTTGACCTTAGTGTTAAATGCTGAGTAGGCTGTTAGTAACATTAGCAATTCAACTGACAGACTCTGATAACACTGTTGATGGCTTTGACTTTTGCCTTACTTACTTCTAAAACAAGTGCCAATGAGCTATTACAATAGGTATTATAGTACATAGTGTGTCTGTGTGTGTGTGTGTGTGTGTGTGTGTGTGTGTGTGTGTGTGTGTGTGTGTGTGTGTGTGTGTGAAAGAGAGAGAGAGTGAGATTTGGCTTTTGACTGCACAAGATTTGTAAAATTGTGGCCAAGTTCTATGGCTACCATCTTATCACCATCATCTCAAGACATTGATCAAGTGATTAGGCCATCCTTTATAATGACACACATTATCTAGACACTCTCTAGTAAAGTCACTCATTATTGCTGACTAACAATAGTCTGAAAGCACCACTTAGAGATGAGGCAGGGTGTATCTCTGGAACAGCAGACTGACATATTTATTTGAGACAGAGACGTTCTGTTGCAGTTTCGAGCAGTTTATTCAAGCTGTACAACGTATGACAAATTCAGGCTGACACCAGAACAACAGACTATGAAAAATACAGGCGTTGAGGGGGAAATCACTTTGTTGTGGACAAATAAACAATGTTCTTCACCTTCTTCAGTCAGCTGCCATACTTCATTCTGTCAGGTTCTCACTCACTTTGCTCTAAAAGGCTTTGGTGATGTCGTGTAAAAATGGGAACAATGGGACAAATGAGCAGTCCAGAGATAATAAAGGAATGACTTATCATATCGTTATTTTCTGTCTAATTCTGTCAAAAATAAATCTCATTAACCTCCACAAGCCATTGTATACCCTTTTTGAGTACATCTTGTTTATGTTCTTAGTTCATTTTAGCTCTATGTGGACTGATACATACAAATCATAAACGTGATGTCATCGTGTGTGTTTTTTTTATTTCTACATTGATCGTAGTGTAGCTTCTAAGAGTTGGAGGACAGAGTGTAACAGAACACAACAGTTAATGACTAACCAAAGTCTGCAATGAATTTAAAATCCCATAAAACCCCCATATCTCTTCTCAATCTCAGATGACTCCTCTGCTTTATCCTCCTGCTCTTCCTCTGGGGAGCGTTTGAGGAATCCTCCATAGCGTTTGTTCTCCTCCCCC
The DNA here is from genome assembly GCA_037577275.1 of Bryconaethiops microstoma. Classification (NCBI taxonomy): domain Eukaryota; kingdom Metazoa; phylum Chordata; class Actinopteri; order Characiformes; family Alestidae; genus Bryconaethiops; species Bryconaethiops microstoma. The sequence goes on from JBBJLS010000011.1 coordinate 5,302,076, forward strand.
CACTCCGGCCGGCCAACTCGCCTCATGAAGCCCCCGTAACGCTTCTGGGGTGACCTTTCACCCTCAGAGTCATAACCTCTCCTCATAAATCCTCCATAGCGCTTAGCCATGCTCTCTAGCCCCGTAGCCCCTCCCCTTGCATTCAGAAAGTCCTTCATCTCAGCTTCCTCCCTCTCGCCGTCATCGTCCACCTGACTGGTCAGCAACTCAACCTCACTGTTGGAGAGGATTTCTCTACCGTGGTCGATGTCATCTGGCTCCAGGCCATCGAGCTCCGCTGCCTTTTTCATGAAGCCTCCGTAACGCTTCATAAAGCCTCCGTAACGCTTCATGAAACCGCCGTATCTCTTCATGAAGCCGCCATATTTCTTCTCCTCTTGGTGCTGCAGCTGGGGGTCGTTTTCGGCCTCTCGCTCTGCCTCAGGTGCACCTTCGGTGAGGAGACCTTGACACAAGCCCCAGGAGTCACCAACGTTCAGCTGCCCCTCGCACTGCAACACACATGCCTGCCAAAAATATTCGAGCATGAGAATGCTGTGTGAGACACACAAGCCATCTTCAGCTCTCACAAGCACTCATAATTGCTCAATACTCACAGCGACTCTGGCATAATTAGACACATCAATGTCGATGCTGTGGGTGAAAATGTCAGCCCTCTGTCCAGTCCCCATTAACATCAAAGAGGAATCTATGACACCAGTAACTGCTTTCCCTTTCATTCCACCGCAGTAAATGAGTGAGCGAGTAAGCGTGTGCGGGCGTGAGGCAGCGATAAGCTTGTGGGCAACCGTGTCCATCCTAACGCAGCGTGACACTCAATTTTCAGAAAATCATGAATAGTATTCTCCGACACACACACAGTCTTGCAATGCCATAAAAATTCTTGTTTTTTGTATTACAGCAGATTACTTTACCACATCTGCATCTAACATGACTCCCTAAATCTTGTAGTTTTCTCCATCTGTACTCCAGCAACATCTGAATATACACATCCATTCAGCATTTAGGGCATTTAGTGAGACAAAATAGTAGATTCAAATAAATGTCTTAGTGCATCCTAGTGGTGAAAAATGTGATTCATCATTTGAATCATTTTTATATGATGAATCTCTCTCTCTCTCTGCCTCCCCATTCCTCCCTCCCTTATTCACTCCCACATAGCTTTTGGGAAAAAACACCCCTGAATGAATTAAGGGCAGCTTTGACTAATACATGATCATGGAATTACACAGTCAATATAGCAGGCTTCATTTCTACACATCAATACATAAACCAACAATACATATAATCTACTAACTTATTAAAAACACTGAATTACTTATGCTATTTCTTATCAATGCATTTTCTTGTTTAAAAAAAAAACAAGTCAGACATCAAGAAACATAATGATACCATTATTATTTATTAATACATTATTGTTATTAAGTAGTAACCGCTACAATAACAATAGATTAGAGGCGTAATAGAGCACTAGTAAAGTGGTGTAGAAAAATGGTTCTGGTTTTGTACTTCTCATTTACTTATAGAAGAGAAGTCTCTAACCTGTCTAACCTCACTGTCATCACGGACTCAATTCTTGTTCACGCTCTTTTTAGAATCCATCGACTGCTAATATTAATTTCTAACATTAATCACTATTTTTTTGTGGTTAAATGGAATACTTTGGTCAAACGATAGACAACTTTCACCTCTTCCATCTTTCATTATTAATTTCTGTCTGTTTCTGAATTAGTCCTTAAATTAACACAAAGTAACTCTGATTGCCTTGTTTTATTGTTGCACTCTCCACCTTGACCTGAGTTTGGGGGGCTTGGACCCTCATTTCTTTAAAGCTGTTTTTGAGACGAAGCCTGTCATTGAACTGTCTAGCAGTCGCGTGTTTACGTCCAGTCCCTGTGTCTGAGTTTTACCAGACATCAAGCTGCATTTATAGCAAGGCGTGTGTGTGTTATTGGAGTCAACAGGGTTTATCATAAGAAATACGCACCGCGCAGCGCGCGGGTTGACTCAGAGCGTGACTGAGTTTTAAGCAGCTGTGTGTGTGTGCGCGCGCGCGCGGGAAAGAGAGTGAGTGGGTGGGTGTCTGTGCGCAACGAAATAGCACATGGTGTATTTCCGTGTGTGTGTCTGTGTGTGTGTCCGTGTGTGTGTGTTCATGTGTGTATGTTCGTGTGTGCGCGCGCGCGTGCCAGGCGTGCTTACTACGAGGCTGATGCGCGTTTGCTGGAGCCGCAGGCGCCCAGAGCAGCGCGCGCATTCCGCGGCACAATCCGCGCGCGCCGAGTGCGCAAGACACGCGACCCCCAGCAACAACAGCAACAGCGACCACCTGGAGTCACCCAGCACCACGGACATCTGGAGGAGAGAAAGAGCACAAAACAGTGTTATAACAGCACAGTTTACAGTTACGATCAATAAACCAATGGAACGCAGGTGCAATGGCAGTAACTGATGAATAACACGAATAAAGTCTTTTACACCAACACAGTCGTTACTAAAAGTGTGCTGGTGTAACATTCTCGTGGATATACATTTGAATAAAGTAAAGTCGCTGCTGCATCACTTTCCATCCCCAGGTGAGGACTACACGCTTCTTCCACGAGGCACGTAGTAACGAATGAGATTAAATGTGTGGCACCACCTCGTTTAGATCTTCACAGGAGTGGAAGTTTGGAGGAGCTTCATTCACTGACCTTCATCCTCACGCTCAGCTCGGGGGTCCGCTTCAGTCCCAGTGTCGTGTGATGCTGCGGAAGTCTCGCGCTCAACTGGAGCCACTAGTCTGGCTCAAACTCCCCGGAGAGAGAGAGACAGAGAGAGAGAGAGAGACAGACAGAGAAAACGAGAGAGCGAGAAAGAGAGAGAGGGAGAGATGAAGGAGGGGTTGCGCAGGCACCGTCCTCTCTCCACTTCAGCCTGGGTCTCTGCAGACCTAACCGAGTTTCTCTCTCTTTGCTGATGTCTCCGCGAGCCGCGTGTGACTGAAGTCCCTGCCTGCAGTTCCTCCGTCCAGTCTTTAAAGGAGCTGCGCGAGGGTCCCCTCCGCGCGCCGGGGAAACTCACCCTGACGCGCAATGACGCACAAGGGAGCGCGAGGAGCGCCACTCTATAATGACCCGCTTCACGGTTAATAATACGTGGAGAGTCAGTGGAGTCAGGGAGAGGAGGGGAGGTCAAGACGAAGGCGAAGGGGTCGCTGTCACCTAAATCACGTCCCGGCGCGAGCTCAGTGGAGCGCGACCATCTCTCCAATTCCATTAATGGCAAATTCAGCGAGTCTAGAACCACGCACGGGTCACACGAGCACGCATGGATACACATACATACAACATACACCCATACATACACACACTTCTGCACACACATAGAAATACACCAAACCTCACACACACACACACTTGCGCACACACTTAAACACACAACACCACACACACAGAGCCCATATAATTCTTCGATGGGTCAATATGCTCTCACTTTCACCCACAGTCACTCAATTCAGAGAGAGGTGACGATGGTTAATGTCAGTCTTTTCAGTGGAGCTGTGAGCGTAAGCGCAGTGCTGCATTCAAGCTTTTGTTCCAGCATTTCAACTACGTTTGTATCTTTTCTCTGCTATTGACCACTCCACACTGCTATAAAAGCTATTGATTTAGGCTACAAAACACACCTACAGCCAATTGAGCGAGGTATGAGTACAGCTTTGTTCAAATCTGCTCACTGAAAGGCCATGAGAGCCAGTATAAAGCTCATAGACACACACACACACACACACACACACACACACACACACACACACACACACACAGACTAGAGCTGCACACATTTTAAGGGTTATGAGTTTTTTTATTGGTGTTGTTTTCCATCACCTACTGGAGAAAATGTCTAATTAGAGCATGTGAGTTCACACAGCAGTAGGGATGAGATGATCTGTTGGTCTGCAACTTTGTAGTAACACAATGGAGATCCTGCCACTGTGACGCTACAAGAGTGAGTGTTTGATAATACACATCCTGCCTTCATTTAAATAATGCGCACTTGACAATCCTTGCTGGCCAGATTGGCAGGATTGAAAGCAAAGGCTTAAAACTGATAAAAAGATATGTGCAACATAGCAATAAAAGTGTCATTTTCAGAGTGGTAACAAAATTAGATTCATATCAGCTCCTGTGCAATATAAATAAATACATGAAGGGCGCAATGACCTTCAATGAATAAGACAATTAACTTGTTTTTGCTTGACTACACACTATTGTCTCAATCTGCTTAGTGCTCTAATGCAGCGCTTTCTCTGCTGTAACACACCCACTTTAGCTCAATGAGAGGCTGTTCATGAGCTGATTAGCTGGGAGAAGACTACACTAAAACGTGCAGAGCAGGGGGCCTTCATGACCAGAGTTAGAAAACACTGCTATAATGTAAGCCAAACAGAAGTATATTATTGCGTTTTCATAGCTAGTTTTGACTCATACATATAAAATTGCATAACAAATTAAGGTTGCAAATAAAGACACTATTGGACACACATTGGCACCCATAGATCCCAATGCAATAGCCCCACCTGCACAGCTGCCAGTGATACTGATTAACATTAAAACCACTGACAGGTGAAGTGAATAACATTGATTATCTTATTAAAATGAAACCTGACAATGGATAGAATTTATTAGGCAGCAAGAGAACAGTCAGTTCTCACTGTTGAAAACTGGGTAAGCATAACGATCTGAGTGACTTCAACAAGAGCCAAATAGTGATGACTAGATGATGGGGTCAGAGCATCTCCAAAACCTCTGGTCTTGTGGGGTATTCCTGGTATGCAGCAGTTAGTACCTACTAAAAGGTCTTTTGAAGGTATAAGAGTCCTCTGTGAAGGACAAGTTTTCCAGAGAATCCTGGAGCAGATGGTGGCCTAGTGGTTAGGGCGTTCGCCCTGCGATCAAGAAGTTGTGGGTTTGATTCCCAAGACTGCTAGTGGCAC
>JBBJLS010000011.1:5307150-5320150 GCA_037577275.1 Bryconaethiops microstoma
TCAGGTGTGGCTTCTTCTTGGTTGGAATGAAAACCTGCACCCACAGCGGCCCTTTCTGGACAGGTTTGAGACCCCTGCTTTAAAGTATTTGTCACGATCGGGCTATGCCGTTCAGGAAGGAGGCACAGTTGCAGACTTCCATACATTCTTTCTCTTTTATTAAACAGAAAACAAGGACGGCAGAGGGCCTAAAACGCTAAACAGAAGACAAGACCTGAACAGACACAACTCGATATACCATGTTGGAAAACTGACCAAGCAGAAAACACAAAGCAAGCTTTTTATACTAAGTATTTTAAATGTTATATGCTTTGCATGTGTGCAAAAAGCTACATTGTTATGATAGACTGGCTATTTGTGTATTTTATTATTTTTTTATTTGCCTCATTTTTCTCCCACATTTAGTCATGTCCAGGTCCATCCAAAGGCTAGCATGCGCTTCAAACTATGTGAAGCACTCCTTCTTTTTCCAAACTGCTGTTAACGCAAGGTCACTGGACAGCTCGACACACTTGGAGGAGAACACTAACTGCCAATTCTGTTCTGCCAGAATCAACGTTCTGTAAAGGTTATTGAACCTGGTAATAAGAAAGAATGAGCTGAGCATGTATAGCTCCTAGTGTCTTATGATCAAGTAAAGTAAAGTAAAGTGGCCCTTTTTACTCACGCGTGAACACGGCACAGCACATAATGTGAACAATGTGAAATTCTTCCTCTGCATTTAACTCATTCACCAAGTGAGGCATAGAACTATAATATTATTCCAGCTTTCCTGTTAGTGTTTTATTTATTAAGATAGTAAAGGTCTGAGAGACATCATTTTCTAACCTATGACCTGCTGTAGGCTGGGGGGCAGAATCACCCCCATTTTATGCAGCTTAAACAGAATAATGGAGAGAATGATAGCGAGTACAGCAAAAGCATGTGAAAAAGCATGTCTTTGTCTTTAATCCACAGTACCTGTGTATAATTGCAAGGTAATTGAACATTTGCCCAGACCCTGTGCACATACATACTGTGTCTCCATTTATTTTGTTTGTCACATGTTCTGTTCTTACTTATTCAGGGCAGACGTTTTGTTTTGACAGACTGAACATCTTTTGCATCATGCACACACGCACATAGCCCTCAGGCGAGGCATCTTCATGACACTGACGGTCTCTTTGTTGGCCTAAAACACCTGCTAACCTGCTCCAAACACGACCTGACACACCTCTCGCTCCCTCTCTCACCCACTGAGTCTGTGGCGGCCTGATAAGATGCAAATGCATTCTGCATCAAAACGATAGCAACGGCATTCTTTTGCATTTGGTTCAGTGTCTCTTCACGGACTGGTGGGCTGCGGCATCACTCAGACTCAAATCTCCTGATTTGTTGGTTTGTTTGTTTACACTCACTGACCTCTTTTATTAGGTTACTTAGGCGCTTACCTTAACCTCATTATTCATTTTGTCAGCTTCAGTGGTGGGGCAGCTGGTGGCCTAGTGGTTAAGGTGTTCGCCCTGCGATCAGGAAGTGGTGGGTTTGATTCCCAAGACTGCTAAGCACTTCTGAGTTACACTGAGCAAGGTACCGTCCCCACACACTGCTCCCCAGGCGCTGTGTTCCTGGCAGCCTGCTGCTTCACTTGGTGAATGCGTTAAATGCAGAGGAAGAAGTTCACTTTGTGTGCTGTGGTGTGTTCATGTATGACAGAATGGTCACTTTCACTTTTCATATAGCTGCAATTATAGCTTACAGTTACAGAACGTTCTTCCTTTACATAATTTGTTTGCCTTTATGCACGCTGGTGGTCCTGTGAAGGTCCTGACCATGGATAAACAAGGCAAAGGGGGGTGAACAATTTATGCAAAGCATGCTTTCATGCATGAACTGAACATTTAAGGTCCTGCCACACCAAAATCAAAGTCAGGACTTTGGTTAGGCCATTCGTAACCAAAACCTAACTGGTCTGTCAGTTATCATGCCTGTGTGTGTCTAGTTTATTTGTGCCCAATTATCAACTACATTTGGTTAATTGGTTTATTGGGTAACTAAAGATGCAGTTAATTTCCACACTCTGACAGTTTGTGCGACATTGTGTTCATTGTCGACAATATGAAAAGACCATGGGTTTATTTCGTGTTATATTACACCTTTAATTGAAAAAAAAACAATGAATACATCCATCAGAAGAAATCAGGAATGGGCCAAAAATATATGCACATGTATGAGCTACTTGAGAAGTACTTGACTTATCTTGTATCTACACTCTTTGTCCCATTTTATCATCTACACTTACCCCGCTGATGCATTTAACCACAGAGTGTAGTCCATCTGTTCCTCAGGATTATTTGTTAACCCCCTTTACCCCATTCATCAAAGGTCAGGGCCCCAACAGGACCACCAGTGAGCAGGAATCATGGATCTTTCTTAGCTCAACAGTAATACTTATGTGACAGTAACGTGTGTGTGTGCGCGCGTGTGTGTGTGTGTCTGTCTGTGTGTTAACTGAATGTTGAATTTGCACTTTTGACAGAAACAATTCATACAGTAATGGACTGTGCTTTTGTTTGTGCTGTTTAGAACTGTCACTTCTAAGGCTCAAACAAAGAAAAATGTCAATCAGTTGTTAGACTATTCACAGTGGTACAGTGTAAACTGAAAGCCTGTCTCAGTTCCGTTTGACTCCATTTCACATAACCTAACTACTAGATTGTCCTGTTCACATTTATCTTGTTTATTTTGTGGTCAGTTTTATTTAAGGTCAGTAGGCATGACTTAAATATATGTATATATGTGTGTGTGTGTGTGTGTGTGTGTGTGTGTGGGAGCAGCTTTAAAGTAAGGGTTGAGGCTGAAATTAGGGCATAGAAGCAGAAAGTTGTTATTCCACAGAGGAAGATTGCAGTGGGTGTTGTTAGATTAAAGAAGCTTGGAAGTGCACACACCAGGCAGAAATAACAGTGATGAAAAACCCACCTCTGAATGTGGCTTTGAGGAGGCTTTCTGCAAGCAGGTCGCATATGAAATGCGTGATTCTGTGTTGTGCCTGTTATCAAATGCAGCAGCAAAAAAAAGCCTGTTTACTGTATGATTTCAGGTGACCTGCAATTTCCACCAGCAATCATTTTAAGTTCAGCTTCCAGCAGAAGACGCATGGACGTGTTTACAGAGCGCGGCTCCATAACCAGCAACAACAAAAAAACACATCACTTTTTTGGCACAAGAGATTGCCCTGCTTCAGCTCCAGACAGACTGTCTGAGAAAAGCGAATGTCTGAATTCACATTACATTTTTCTCACAGTAGACCTCCCTGTATATAAGAAAGTAAATGAAGGAATAAACTAAATGCATTTTGAACCACACAGTTTCTCATGTTTACAAACCTTGACTGGTAGCAGCAAAAGACTAACGAGATTACCGAAACCCCAATCCCAGTTCATAGAATTCAGAGAAGTAGTAGTTTTTTCCCCTATATCTTTAGCTCACAGTGTACCAGTTCCACAACAATTCTCCTCATACATCAACAAAGCCAACTGAATGTTATCCCAATTCACTGTGCTAGAATTTTGTCCCCTGTTAAAACTGTTCCGCAGTGTTTAGAAAGCATCCTCAGTCTTGTCCCAGGCAATTAATCAGCCCTGCTGTTTTGCAGAAAGCCGTGTGCCTCAGGCATGCCGAGCTTTTTAATCATTATGTCCTGATTTGATAAGTAGTTATCAAGCCTTGTCTTGCTGCATGTTTACATGGCAGACATTTACACCCCTAATTTCTCTGTATAATTACACAAAAGGATGCAAAGATGTTATTTACCACTAGTCTCAATGAACTCAAGCTAAATCCTTAGACAACAGCTGGTTGATATCAACAGAGAATTCTATGCAGAGATCACTCTTCATCAAACATTTATAAATGTCTGTGTTTTATCTGTACATGTTGTGTCTACTATCAGTAGTGGCAAAGTATTCTGTTTACTATAAAACTTTGCAGGTAACCTGCAATTTCTGCACACAGTGTGGCCCCCTCAGCTACAAACAAAATAAATGTGTCCTGTTTAGGTGAGATACTACAAGCAAATAGGGCATTTTTTTGGTAACCATCCCAATGAGTTTTTGCTAGTTGATGCACACTGCATTGGATTTTTGTATAAATACGGATCTGTTTAGATGTACTAATTACATGTCATCTACTTTTTTTCACATACATTTGCATATTTATTGAAATCAAAACTCTAGCCTTTGGGTGATGTTGGACGATAAAATGTTTATTTTATTATGAAGAAGCCTCTATGAAACAGATTTTGTTATTGGTTAATATAAAACATCTTTGGGTAATTTTTTTTACACGCCTCCTCCACTGAGGATGCAGGTCTGATTTGTACTGTGAGCCGCTCTGGCCTCTGTTACACCTCCCATTCAAGTCACATGGAGGAGAACTGAGAACAGTCAAGGACTGACTGTGTGAAGTCTTGTGTTCTAGGTAAGTTTCTGGTGTCTTTTGTTGTTTTCTGGTGTCTTTTGTTGTGACTCAGCTACACATCAAATTATGTGAAAACTCATTATATTTTAGAAGGTTCACAGCCACATGTTTATTTTTAAAAAATGTTTTTTCAAGGAAATAAACTTGTCCTGAATCAAACAATTAGGTGTTTTTTTTTCTGTTCTTTGTGCTTAACAAGTTAACTTTGTTAATTGGATGACTGCATGCTCAGCTTAAACAGCTGTAAAATTATGTTGTCTTTAATAGAATAACCCTATAGGCAGCCCTTAACTGTTGCCTAGCAACTCACAAACAGGTAAACAAAAAAGGTGATGGCTATGTTCACAGTCTTCAATTAAAGTTCAAGTCAGCGGAAATTCAGGCAAATGGGCATGTCAAACTAACTGATTAATTACAGCCTGATTCATTTGAAAATTGTACTCCAAGCTGTCAGTTCATGAATACATCCCTCTGTTGCAGACAATAATTCATGTTCAGTGCTTGTATATGCCATAGTGTGGTGGTTTTCATTGTTGCCACATTAACAGCCAGAGATGTAGGACTTGTCCACACACAGATATTTTATCCACACACAAACACGATATAGGTCGCTAAAACTGGCCTAGCCAAAGTGCAGACAGGCAAAATTGAGTTCTCATTTGTGTGCATCATCATATCCTTCGTTTGACATCAGAACCTGTGCTGTTTACATAAGATTTTGTGCCATGGCAGGTGTAGCCAAAATAGTGTTGGTTTTAACAAGACTTTTTACATGTTTACACAAATACAGAGCTCATCTCCAGCTGTACTGAGGAATAGATGTATCTGAATTTTCTACAGAGGTCACTGCTACATGCACTCCCACCACTCGGGCTAAGTCTCAATAATGGGGCCGCTGGTGGCCTAGTGCTTAAAGTGTTGGCCCTGCAATCAGAAGGTTGTGGGTTTGAATCCCAACACTGCTAGTGTACACTTGAGCAAGGTACCATCCCCACACACTTCTTCCCGTTCACCCCTTGTTGGTGGCAGCCCAACCTTCACTTGGTAAATGGTTTAAATGCAGAGAAGTGTGATTATAAGGGCCACTTTTCTTTAATAATTGCATGAAACTTGATTTCCAATCTGATTGCAACTGATATTGACTGATTTATAGCCCAGGGCCTCCCTAAATATATCAGTAGAGTCTGACCAACATGTGGATCCACTTGACTATCAGTTGTGTTCAACCTTTCGTTAATAACTTTTTCCAGGCTTCTGACTGGCCAAAATGACTTGGTTTGGGTGATATAGCTGCCTGTTGGTTTGGCTTGCTGTTGGTGGCTCTTGACAGTGTGTTTTTACATTTTCATGTGGACACATTTAAACAGGTCTTATGGGCAGAACTTTTTTTAAGAACAAGGGAGGAAAACCTCTATATTAAAAAAGTTAACAGGCTGAAAGCTGAATGCGAACAAAGGGAAATAGACTTTTAATGGTTGAATCTATTCTCACTCCATGTTGTACACCTCTGTCATTTACTCATTAAAATTAGGGTGATAATCACTATTGCGACCTTAGTCATTTGGGGCTATTTAATTATAGCAAAATGGCAAACACCCTATAAAGACAGATGAACCTATAGCCTAAACTATTAAAAGTCTCTCTCTCTTTCGCTCTCTCTCTCTCTCTCTCTCTCTCTCTCTCTCTCTCGCTCTCTCTCTCTTTCTCTGGAGGGAACATGTGGTCATTAAAGAGTTTTAATTCCTTTTTGTTTTAATTAAGTAAGATATTTCAGATAAGCTGTGAAGTGCTTTTCCACAAACAAAATAAAATTGTCCATCATAAATTATACTACTAAAGCACCACATATCAGGCTGGCAGCGCCCTATATGAAGCAGGCCATTAGAGGTGTGTGTGTGTGTGTGTGTGTGTGTGTGTGTGTGTGTGCGTGCGCGTGCATACATGATAAAGATAGCGGGTGAACTCAGCTATATAGATGAAGCATTAAAAATTAGTTCAGTATTTAGGGTATGATATTCAGTGTTCTAAATATTACAATTGTAATAAAATAAATAGACTTACCTTTTATGTGATTCCTTCAGTGTTTGTTAGGAAAACAAAAGCATCTTTGAAAAGCACACAGTACTAACACATAGACAAATCCAAAGTGTATTTTGACTGTATGAGTGGAAAAAACAATGGTCAACAAAATGTCATGGCATTGTGTGCCTTTTAAAGCTCAACCACGCATATTAAATTTATATCTACAATATACAGGATGCAGCCTGCAGTATTCTGTATGACTTTTTCAAACTTTTTTTTGTCTCCTCTTTCTATAGTCTCCTCCCTAGTCCTGCCTACTTATTAGTTTTCCCATATGTGTTTAGTTTGTTACCTCTCTTTTCCCAGGTGTTTCTAAAGTTTTTATTTTTAATAGACCTCATGTCCCTCTCTGCCTCTTTTTCTGGTTTTGTGTTTGGTTTGCTGTGTTTCCTTCATTCAGTGTTTGTGGTTTTGTTCATTCAGTGTATGTCTTGACTCATGTTCAATAATATTATTTAACTCTGCCCCAACACTTCCCCTGTGTGATATAAAGCAAAGACATGCTTTCTTGAGGATCATAAAACATTGTTTGATTATAAATTAGATTGTAGCTACAGAATTTCTCAAAGTTAAACCGGTGGATGCATGTGTAGTATCAAATACATCATTCCCCTGCCAGTGAATAGTTGGTGTACACATGACTTGCCAATTGTAATATGGTGGTTTAATATGGAGAACGAGAATACAAAATGGAAATAAAATATTGTCTTGATAAAATTATCTTAGAACATAGGGGTGGTTGTAGCCTAGTGGATCAAATGCTTGCCTGTAAACCTGATGATCACAAATTCGCAAGTTCAAACCTCCACTTTCTACCATGGTGTCCTTGAGCAAGATACTTAACCCTCCAGAGAGACTATCCCTGTAAATAATTATCATAAGTCGCTTTGGATAAGGGCTTCTGCCAAACGAAGTAAATTTAAATGTTATTGTATAGAGGAAGGAGGTGATTTTAGTCATCTCTATTGATCAGTAACACATTTTATTTAATTTTCATATTTGATTTTTGTTTTTATTGATGATTTTACTGTTTTAATTGCTTATTTTACTGCCCTTTAGATTGTTGACATCTTAAAGTACTTTATGTAAAGCCCCTTGAGCTGCATTTCAATGTATGAAAAGTGCTATATTAATAAAACATATTATTATTATCATTATCCCCCGCCCACCTGCTCAAATCAAGTCCTATTGTTGCCACTGAATGACCACACAGCTCACTATGCAGGTTGGAAGGTAACATAGACCCCCCAAAAACAGAAGCTGTAGTGATTGTACTGTATGGGTAAAACTGTGCATTTGGTAACTTGCTCTTTCCCCTCCATGCTGGAACCTGATGACATCTTGGCAGTTTTTGCCACAGCAGCGGGAAAGACACAGGGGGAGGCAAGAGAGCTGCAGATGAGTCAGACTGGCAAGGAATTGAAAGTGGGAGGATGAACCTCAGTTGCAACCAGTGCAGTGGTGGTTCTAGTTCCCAGTCGAGACTTCCCCAAAGCTTTCACATAAGCCAGGCCCCTTAAAGTGACAGTCTGTGTGAAGGTGTCAAGCTGCCAGACACCTCCACCGCAGGCTCTCAGTCAGCTTCCTACCTCATTCGGACCAACAGGAACCGAGTTATGTAAGAATGGGAGTGGATACAGATGCACACGGCATTTAATGACAAGCACAAATTAAAATGGATAAGCTCAGAAGTGAATGGGCAATACTAGGAAGTAAAGGTGCTATGAAGGGATCTGTCTCTAAGGAAACATAGGAGGCTGATAACTCACAGCACTCTCAATGCTAAATAGATCAGTGAGTTTTGGACATAAACCACAAATTGCAATCACACAATAAATGAGCAAAAATAAATAAATTAATAAGAATTTCCACAATATTTTCTAGAATTAAGCAAAGTTATGGACCAACAAGCACCTACATCTCTACTAGAACTGTCTTACCATCAGGACATAAGGACAAAAGGTTCAATTTTAAACATTTGTATTGTCTGTTAAATGAAACTGACATTAAGAAAGATATATTAAAGCAACATTTAATATTATAACATTGGCATTTTGAATTTTTCTATCTGGTCTTAAAAAATGATCCTACCCATGCACATGAAAAAGTCAGAAATACTTTCCTTTTTCCTTGTTTCTGTAGAAACAAGAATATGAGGAATGTGCAGAGATATTTGTGTTTATAAAATCCACAACTGGAAACAAGCTCTACACAATGAAATGAAAAATCCCAGGGGTCCATTCATCTTATTACCCAAAACAAATCATTTTATGTATTTAATTCACTTGTACCATTCTTCTTTATTCAGTTGAACAGACTCAATATGCAGGCTTTGTTCAATCAAAAACAGAGTAAAATTGTTGATGGAACACAGTTGACACATTTTAGGACAATCCATTTGTCTTTGATTGGATTGGAATGTTCTTTGGATCAAAATAAGTATATTTCACAATCTATTGTCTGAATTACTTAAATAAGTTTACTGAAGTTAATGAATCAATTTAACACATTTAGTGTCAAAATGTTTCCAGTGTGTAAGTCAAATCATCTTACTGGTAATTTTTTTGAAGAAGTTCAACAAGCATAGTTGTAGGATTCATTTTACCCAGAAAGATTTTCATAAATGATTAGTAATTACAATCATCGCAGCCCATGGTTACCGCTGCTGTTGTAATCTTGCTTAACTCCTAAACTTCGAGCACAAGAGTAAAATAAACTAAGGCCAAGTTATTTGAAAGCCAGAACAGCCTAAATCCTAAAATGTTTGTGCCAAACCTAGTTTTTGACAAAAACTGTAGTTTTAGCATAAAAAGCACAAATGGCATAAATAGGTTAAAAATCTGTTGTATTAAAATATGGACCATCTTGTTTAAAAATGGCTGGTTACATCAAAAATGTATTTCCAATAAATTCCATCTTACAAAATATGCAACAGTCTGCAAGTCTTTTCGAGCAAACATATTTTAAGAATAGGCTATTTTCTTTGTATTTGAAATAATGGGTTTGCTTTGAAAATTGTTCCATTTTAATGATGTGCTGTGAATCAGTTCTACTGACTGGAAATTGAGGATGAGGACCAATTAAAAGCACCCCAGCCATGTGCTCATTCAGTTTTGGAAAGTTATTACTCATGTATTTATTTATGGCTAAAAGCTATGACTCAATGCGCTGAGAACACTGGGGTGGCCTGACTTACAAAATGTGAAAAAGCATGACATTTACATAACTGAGAAAACAGACATGTGGTTATTTTACCTCCAGTTTCAGTACGATGTTTCACTCTCTAACTGTCTTTGTTAATTGGGTTAGTAGATCTGTTAGCAAGTGTCTAACCAACAGAGCTACTCTGGAAACTTTTAAACATCTCAAGCATATATGACTTGCCAAATGAAGTGCAGCATAGACAGTAGCGACCAAACTACTGTCTGCAGAGTTTGGGGAGATCTAGAGTTTGTGTGTGTGTGTGTGTGTGTTTGTGTGTGTGTGTGTGTGTGTGTGTGTGTGTGTGTTTGGGGGGAGGGTGGGGGTGTAGACCTGGTCTGAATAGCCCTCCCAGGGCCCTGGCATGCACATCCCACTGAAACCAGGATGGTTGCCTGGCAACCCTGAGTCGTGCTGGTGCTTGAGTGTTTAGCTGTCTGATGTGTGTGTCAGTGTGTGTGTGTGTGTGTGTGTGCATTCATGTTTTTGTGTGTGTGATGGGTGCGCATGAAGTGGACGGTTCAGGGTTACTCACACTAGTGGCCACTTTAGTGAAACCTGCCACAAAACTCCACATACCTCACAAGCTCTTATACAGCCTCCTTCACATCGTCTCTTTTATCTATTTACAGCTGGAACACACACACATACGCACACACACACACACACACACACACACACACACACACACAAACACTTACATGGACTGACAAGCAATTTCTCTCCCAATTTCAAACGTACCCTCTCTCTTAGGCATGTCTTTTTAATTAACCTCTTGAGAGTCAGTCAGGATAGGCCTGTTTTCAGGGAGAGGAGGGGAGTGGTTGAGTGGGGTGGCAGAAAGAGAGACATTATTAAACTGTTTTCAGTTTTTTCAGTAATGTGACTATCATTACATTGACATGCTACGTTTTAGAGATTTACTGACCCTTAAAATTTTAGCACTTTCAGTTTCACACACAGGACAGTTTCACAAGCTGATGGTCTTAATGTGTGTGCATGTGTGGTAGGGTTAATGAACCATGGAGGTCTTTATCGGTTTGGGGTCTTTAGTGTCTTCGAGATCCTCACCACTGGACACAGTTTCAATCTTCTTGTCACGTCTCTTAGCCCTTATTATTTGTAAAACCAGAGTGTTCAGCAGCCGCACCACTGTACTCCCCCGTTTTTTCTCTGTTGAGACCGTCGAATGCTGTTATCCTGTTAATGATTTCATCTTTTAGCATCTCCTTAAAACAATTCGGCAATTGTTATAGATGTCCTTGTGATTGTTCTAACATAAAATGGTCTCCATTCACTTTTCTAACCTGCAGCACTGAAGGCCAAGTAACACTGTAAACAGTTACTAAAATGTAAGCAGACAACAGTCTTTTACTAAACCCTGAGTCACTTTACAGTCATCACACACATTCACAATATAGAAAACAGCACACATGATTAAAATTTCAGAAAATTGAGTTCCTCCTTATAAAAACCACATTCGAAGTATGTGGCTTGTTCATGTTTAACCAATGGGGCTTCATAAAAGGAAACTTTATCTGTATAAGTATGTCTTTCAAGAAAATTGATCATGGAGAAACTAATACAACATAAAAGCTTTTTATTAACAAACTATGGTTTTTAGAAATCTTCTATAAAAGCAAAACAAAAAGTGCCTAAAAGCTGAGGTATTTATTTCAGTGCTT
The DNA here is from genome assembly GCA_037577275.1 of Bryconaethiops microstoma. Taxonomy (NCBI): domain Eukaryota; kingdom Metazoa; phylum Chordata; class Actinopteri; order Characiformes; family Alestidae; genus Bryconaethiops; species Bryconaethiops microstoma. The sequence goes on from JBBJLS010000011.1 coordinate 5,318,580, forward strand.
TACAAGAATCTTTGTGTTTTTGTCCTGTAGATATATTCAATAAACTGCTTTAACAATTATTGGGATAAAGTATTGGGAATATATATATTCAGAATACAAAAATGAAGTATTTGTATTCTGTAGTGTAATGGTAGTTCTCAGAATGCTGTTAAGTTTGACATTTTTGAGAATATTATTTATACTTTAAAAAACATTTTAATCTTTAAAAGAAACAGTACCAATGTTTGTTGATGAACTACTTTATGAACTACAGCCTGTCAGTGCGTGTAGCATGACTTATAAATCAGTGAAGCGACCAGTTAGTTATCTTAGCTCTTCTGAGGGCTTGAAACGAGCTCGTCACTAATGGACATGATGCACAAGGCCCATGCATGCACTTCTGAGCATGATACTACATTATTTAGCACTATAATGAATTTTTTAAGGCATTGAGCCACACCCAGTGTTTCCACCAGCTCAGCAGTTCCCCTTACTACACACTCAGGGACTTCCCAACAAGACCCAAGCCAGAGTTTTCCTCAGGCCCCCTTTACATCAGTGTTTTGGTGTGGCAGCACTGAGGTACCCTTGAGCAAGGTACCGTCCCCACTCACTGCTGTCTGGGCCCTGTTGTCGGCTGTCCACTGGTGAATGGGTTAAATACAGAGAACTCAAGCAATTTCCTCCAGGATCAATATAGTATAAAAAAATTAAAAAATAAAAATACACAACATATACATATGGTGGCTATGTGATGCCCTGAACGAGTTCTGCTATCTTGGTCTTCCTCAGAACCCTAAGGAGCATGTGGAACATGTTTATATCTTTCTCAGTCTATATATCATGCTGAAGAAGAGCTTGATTCACAAGCCTGAGGTCACATTCTTGGGTTTCATTGTCTCTCTTGTGCACCTGGGCATGGACCTAAGCATTCAAACAGCACTTTCTGGAGTTTGGCAACTTTTGTCCAGATGTGCTGAACATCTTCTACGCATGGTTTGAAGCTGATAACAACATGGCAATGAGGACGTCCACCCCACCTCCCAATGACCAGGTACTCTGTCGGACAATGGCCATGGAAAGCTGCTGATCCAGACAACAATCCTGGTTGTGTGTTCAGAGGATGTGCAGACCAGCTGGCAGATGTTCTCACAGACATCTTCAACATCTCTCTGAGCACCACTGTCATTCCAACATGCTTCAAAGCCACCACCATCATCCCCGTGCCAAAGAGGTCATCAGTCTCCTGCCTCAATGACTATCATCCCATCGCACTCACACCTATCATGATGAAATGCTTCGAGAGGCTCGTCATGAGGCACATCAAGTCACAGCTGCCCCCCCTTACTGGACCCCCTGCAGTTTGCATACCGTCCCAACTGTTCTACAGATGATGCCATCACCACCACCCTTCACCTGGCCCTTACCTATCTGGAAAATAGGGCACTTATGTGAGAATGCTGTTCATATACTTCAATTCAGCATTTAATACCATCATTCCTCAGCATCTGATTTGGAAGCTGAGACTGCTGGGCCTAAACACCTCCCTCTGCAACTGGGTGCTGGACTTCCTGACTGGGAGACCTCAGTCA
>JBBJLS010000011.1:5348494-5359281 GCA_037577275.1 Bryconaethiops microstoma
CAGAGCTTCAGAGAGGTGGCACACACACACACACACACAAACATATATGCATACACATATATTTCTGTGTCATCGGCTATCAGTTGACCTCCGAAATATAACCCCAATGTTTAGACAAGTGTGCCAATCAGCCTGTTTGTTAAAAACGTTTTGATGATCTTTTTTACATTGAGTAGCTATTAGCACCTGTTTTTTTCTTTTTCTTTTTTCTAATAACACTTAAAAAAAAAAAAAAAAAAAACTGTGTGTGTGTGTTTTGATAGTGTGGTGGTGATGCACGGGAAGTAACACAGGAAGTTGTATTGCACAGCCCAATAGCATTTTTTTTGTTTGATTTTGTTTTTGGGTAACAATGTCTTTGTACACCATTGGTGCAGAAACTTATATAGAATAAACCAAAACATTAAGCTAAATATCTGCATTATTGCGCAAAAGTAAGAACAGACCTTTGTTCTTCGTACCTTTGTCTATTTTTTATAGAGATCAGTATGTCATTCAATGTCAGGAACCACACAAACAAGTCTATTGGAGATTACTAAACAACTCCGCATGGTAAAAGGCAGATTTGATGATTTAGACATCCAGTTAGTACAATGCTAATTTGTTTCTATAATCTTCCATTACTTGTTAACCACATTAGCCTGGTAGATACACAGGAAAGTAAGGCAGGGTAAAGCAAATTCAGACACCAAATGTCTTTTGGGTGAGTAGAAAAATGTGTGAATTTGATTCCTAACTAGATTATCACAATAAATGTGACCACCTTCTCATCCCTCTCTGTGGCAGTAGTATTATCTGGTTTTATAGGCCATAAGTCTGATATTTTGCTTTCCTAAATAAGGGTGTGTGTGTGTGTGTGTGTGTGTGTGTGTGTGTGTGTGTGTGCGTGCATGTAGCTTTCAGAGTGTGTCCGAACGTCCACATATGGAGTGTGAGGCTGAGATGGTGTCCCCATTGGTGACCAACCCTGGACATGTCTGCATCACTGACCACAACCTCTACTTTCAGCCCCTCAACAGTTACCCTGTGAGTTATTAACCCTGCACTGTTTGCCTGTGTTTCTCCGGTTTTTAAATGAAAGGATGATAATTATGTTTAGTATTTGTGTGTATGAAACAGGATTCAGTGGTGCAGATCGGCCTCCATAGCGTTCGCCGCATCTACAAAAGAAGACATGGTCTGAGACCATTGGTGAGTGTCTATTTTTTTTTTTTTTTTTGTATATTGACACTGTTATTTGTTTGTGTTTTATTGTGTTTGTAATTGTCTGTGTTTGTATGCAATAGGGGCTGGAGGTATTTTGTACTGAGAACGATCTGTGTTCAGATATTTACCTCAAGTTCTACAATAGCAAAGACAGGGATGAACTGTACTACTACATCGCCACTTTCCTTGGTATGTCGCACGCATCGTCTTTCTCACACTCACGCTCTCTCTCTCTTTCTCTCTCTCTCACACACACACACACACACACACACACACACACACACACTTGCTGGGGCAGGAGCAACTGCACTGTCAGTAGCTCAGCTGCATTGACATATGGAGGCTAATACAGATTTTATAACTTTTAATTGAGTACATTTGGTTACACTGCACTTCGGGTTAACTTGTTCCAGACAGAGCTATCTCATTTAATTTAATGCACAGAACTCTCATTTGAATTTGTTCTGTGTGCCACTCAGCAGTGAACCACTAAAGATGGTGCAGTAGTTCTACAGCGAGTATGTTTACTTCAGATATCTCATAATAAGAAAACTCAGTAATCAGATTTCTCTCTAAAGACAAGAAGTGCAAGTTTGCCGATGCTTAGTGACTTGGCAGTGAACTCCCTTGATGTGACGTGATATTCAGTTCAAACTTCTTGCAGCAGTTTTCAACGTCAGCTAAATGGCAAACATGAGCTGAAAAACCTGATTACTGAGCCAAATTCCAGGTCTCTTTATAATGACTTTAATCTAGTCTAAAAAAGAAGAATGTTGTTTACATGACAGCTCATAATCAGAACCCTGTGCTTCAGAGAGAAAATATAAAATAGCTAATAAAAACAAACCAAGAATACATTCAAATTCAGCTTTTGGCCTGGTGGCCTGGGAGTTGCCCCTGCAATCGGAAGGTCATGGGTTCGAAACCCAGGACAGCCAGTGGCACCACTGAGGTACCTTTGAGCAAAGTACCGTCCCCACACACTGCTCCCCAGCTGCTTTTATCGGCTGCTGACTGCTTCACTTGGTGAATGGGTTAAATGCAGAGAATAATTTCACACTGTTCACACTGTGTGCTGTGTTGTGTTCACACATGACAAATGTTTCACTTTAACTTTAAAGTCATCAGCCTTTAAAGAATCTGCGTCATCAACTTTTTTCTATGAATTCTCATAGTATAAATTAATATAATATTGAAAAATGAAGCACATATCAATAATTGAAATGTTTGTCTTGTGGAAGTGTTCATCAAAGATGAAATCAGTATGTTTAATGTGTGCGTGTTTTTTTTGTTTGTTTGTTTGTTTTTCTTTTTTTTTTGTGACAGAGAACCATATGACGGAGCATACCGCTGAGAGTTACATGCTGCAGTGGCAAAGAGGCCATATTTCTAACTATCAATACCTGCTGCACCTCAACAACCTGGCAGACCGCAGCGTAAATGACCTCTCTCAGTACCCCGTGTTTCCCTGGGTCATCAGTGACTACAGCAGTCCCCAACTAGGTGAGCCAAACACACATGAGCAAACACATTTAACTTGGTTCAGTGACTGACATTTTAACTACTTTTATTATCTAAATATCTACATTTTTCAGGGGCCAATATCATGCAAAAATGTATTTCCTTTGTTTTGTTTTTTTTTGCATAAAAAATGTTATGTACAAACATTGTTAGATGTTGAAATATGATTGTCCACATACTGAATCTAAGCTGTTAAAAGCCCATTTTGAATTTTTTGTTTTTGTAATGTCATTTATACGCTTAGACAGTCTGTAAGAGCTCAGCCCCACGAATTCATGTTGAAAATGAGGTGTGATTTAGCCTGGACTGCTTTTTGAATGAGACTATTTAGGATAGCCAGAGCAGAGCTCAATTACATACATCAGTCTTAAAGCACAGTAACAAAGAACAGCCTGTATAATTTAGAGGAGCAAAAAGATGTGTACTGTTAGATGACATACTGTGTAATAACCTGCACAACATTCTCTGTACACCTGTTTAATTCTAAGAGATAAAGAGAAGTTGGAAAACGAAAATAGACAAATGTAGAATATGGGCCTTATTTTAGGTTTTAATGTTTAAATAAATTCTTATTTCAGTCTACACATCGCTAAACACAAATCAATGATAAATAAACACATTCTAAGATAAGTTGGATATTGATATATTTTAATAACCATCCTTTAGACCAAGGGTTTAATTCCCCAACCAGGGCGAGACAGTCATGCTATGCTAGTCATGCGAGTAAAGACTCCAGCCACTACATTTGCCTACCAATATAACATGATTTAACTTGTATGTCCCTCTGAATAATAATATCTAAATGCTATCAATCTAAAAAGTGATGAAAATGCATTATGCATAGTGCTCTCTTGGCATGTGCTAATTGATAAAAAGTTGTCTCTGTCTGTGTTTCCTTCTATTAGATTTGTTGAATCCTGCTTCATTTCGGGATCTTAGTAAACCTGTGGGTGCTTTAAACGCAGAAAGACTGGAAAGACTACTGGTAAGAGTTATAAAAAACACATCAACCTGTTTGATTCTATCAAATTTGAGATAATTTGGAGCAATTTAAATGTGGATTCCAGTGACCAGATCTAAATGTTTATCATATAGTGAATATTTCAGTTCACCATATATTTTCTAATTATATGGTGTTCCTTCCTGTTCCTGACTGGATGTAGGCAGCTTTTCCATCGCGTTTCCATGTCAAACACATTAGCTTGTGTACCAGGAAGACTGGCTTTCAGTGCAGTGCTTTAAAGATCAATAACTCTACCCCTCCAGTAAATTCCCTAGCGAAAAACACATGTGTGCAGTGTTGTGGTGGTGTAGAAAATACTTTACTGAAACTGCTTTGTGCATATTTGAGACTTCACTAATGACACACTTGTTTCTCAACACAAAACAGTTTTGTAGCCAACCCAGCACCTCTTCTTGCTAAAGCTTTGTGCTGCCTATACTTTTAATAGCTAAAAGGTGTTGTATAGCACTTATAGAGCAAGTCTGCTGGAACGAGCATGAAAGCATCGAGGTGAAACTTTTGCGGATTGATGTTAGTTATCGGGATAAGAAGTCTAATTAATAGTATAAATATCTGATGATGCTTTGTGAACCATTGATCTGATGATGGTGACTCATCACCATTGCACTGAATGTCAAAATGAACTGTAATCATAATAAATTTAGTTTTTGGGTGAGAAAATATTGACCGCATTCAAATAATGAACTTGTATATTGTCTTCAGGGTCTATATTCTTCAACTATGTAAATATTTCATTTATATCATAGGTATATATTTAGTGTATTTTTAATAATAATTCAGAAATATATCCAAATGAAATGAATCAAAATGTGGTTAAATTTGAGATTTCATGACACTTTGAATTGTTTCCTAAAGAAACAAAACTAAATCCAAAAATTGCAAAGTCCAAGAATTACACCTGTCTGTTGCAGTCAGTGTATTAATGAAAGCCATCAAAAATACTTTGCTAGTTAATTATTGCTTGAGTTTTGAAAATGAGTTTTGTTTCACTTAGTGTGTGTGTGTGTGTAAACCTGCTTGTTACAGGAGCGCTACAGGGACATGCCTGAGCCTCGTTTCATGTATGGCAGTCATTACTCTTCTCCTGGATATGTTCTCTTCTACCTCGTCAGAGTGGGTTAGTGTCGCTGTGTCTCTGCCTTCCTTACACATTTCTGATTCATTTATGAGTGTGAATTATTGATTATTAATTAGTGCTTGATGAATGTTTGTGTGTATGTTTGTCTTTAAAGCCCCAGAGCACATGCTGTGTTTGCAGAATGGACGCTATGACCATGCAGACCGGATGTTCAATAGGTAGCATCACCCAGCACTTCTTTCGCTGCTTTGTTGCCTAAAGTTAAATTTTTGTTTTAATCTGTTCTTAACGTCCGTATTTCTGCAGTGTTGGAGAAACATGGAAGAACTGTTTAGAAGGAGGGACTGACTTCAAAGAGGTAGGAGGCTGGAAGTGGTGCTTAGCACTTACATAATACAACATTCATCTTTGTCTTTATGGCATCACTTATAACATTTGGTGCGTGTGTGTGTGTGTTCCAGCTGATCCCAGAGTTTTACGGGACAGATGGCAGTTTCCTGAAGAACTTGCTGGGTTTGGATTTGGGCCAGCGACAGGGTGGAGGTCGAGTAGGAGATGTGGATCTACCTTCCTGGGCCTCAGGTACTACAACTCCATTCTTTTTGTGTTAACTTTAAATCCTACTCCCTAACTGTAAATAAATGTTAAATAGACATTTTATTAAATATATAAGAACATGTGAATACCTCATAACCTCATAAACCAATTGATGGACTAAATCCCTATTCTAGCTGCATTAGTTTTATCTGGAGAGGTACTGAAACTGTGTGGTTAATGAATCTTCAGTGTTACTGAAACTGGAGCTCCTTTTGTAATTATAGTCCTGTTCAGATTGACCTTAAAGTAATAACGAAACCTGTTAATAGATACAACCTGTATTGTGTTATTAATTGTGGTACCAGTAAATTCCCAAATTTTATCACTGAACATGTCTTAGGAAAACTGAAGATTGAATACTTAAAAATACTGAGACTCTTTCTCTCTATTTCTCTTTCTCCTTCTCCAGATCTGAATGACTTCTTGCAAAAGATGCGTGCTGCATTGGAGAGTCAGTATGTGTCTGAGCACCTGCATGAGTGGATTGATCTGATCTTTGGCTACAAACAGAGAGGCAGTGAAGCTGTGGCTGCGCACAATGGTATTCATGCACCATATGTACCATATAACGTTTTAATTTTGGCTTTTATTAAATGTAGCTTTTGGTCTTTCCATTTTCCAGTTTTCCATCCATTAACATACGAGGGAGGCATCGACTGTGACAGGTAAACACATTCATTCTGTATTTGGTATATGGTTTTTGATTTTCATGTTTTATTTTTATGCTCGTATTTCATGTATAATTTCCATTGTTGTTTATTATGCATGTGCTTTTGTGTCTGTTGGGGTTTGTGTGTAGTATTGAGGATCCAGATCAGAAAATAGCGATGTTGACACAGATTCTGGAGTTTGGGCAGACACCACGACAGCTCTTCACCACTCCCCATCCTCAACGGATCACTCCACGCTTCCATAACGTCTCCTCAGGAACCAGCCTCAGCTCCTCATCCAATGAGCTCTCACCAGGTTTGAATACTAAACTCTGATATGTAGACTTATGTTAAAGAATTAATGCAACACAAAGTGGGATGTATACAATGTTCCACTGATCATAGTTGCTGTACACCAGTTAAGAACTGATTGGTGTCTGAAGTTCACTTTTTTGTTTTTGCAATGGTTACAGGCTTAATTATGACTTTGGGATGTCTGATGGCTTAACTATTTTGCAAAACTAAACAAACAGTTGGCAGATAATCGCACACAAATACTTTCATTAACATGAGAAATGTTTATATAACCTTTAGATCATCCACCGTAGGGGCCGTGCATGAACTGTGTTCATACAGATGTTTGTTTATGCTTTTTTCATAGCGTGCTTGTGTGTGTGCGTGTGTGTGCGTGTGTCTGTGCCCATATTCAGTCTCTCCAAGCATGGAGTCTTTTGAGGATCTTACAGAGGAGAGTAAGAACCTGGCCTGGAGCAACATGAACAAACTCACACTGCAGTCCAGTCACAAGATACACAAAGAGTATGACAATCCATAAGTCTCTCTTTAACCCACTTTACATTAAAAACTCAACTTTACATCATTTTACTCATTATTGGGATACTTTTACTGGTAGTGGTCTACACACACACCAATACCTGCAAATGGTCTATTAAACGACTTTGCATTATTCATGCACATAGCCCTTTAATAGAACTTTTTGCTGGAATGCACATGTTCTTGCATGCCAACCCCTTGATTTATAAATTATGAACAAAAATACGCTCCTGTGACTTTCCTCTAATAAAAGTTGCGATCATGGTTTTAAAAACACAATTGTGCTGCTTATGGTTATGTCACTTTTACATAGAAGCTGCCAAGGTAGAGTTTTGCCTCTTCTCTAGAATCACAAAGAAACACTCTTGAAACTCAATTAAACTGTATTAGAAAGTACCACAGAACTGTGTTTCGACTGTAATGTAGTCTTTGTATTTCACAGTAATGTATTGGCTTCTGTTCAGACATGAGCTCTCCTGGTGGTTTCCTGCCTATTGTACTAAGCCTCATTAAATTCCAGGGTAAAAGTGCATGTATGAAACAGTCGTTTGTTTGTGTCGCAAAATCATCTTGAATTTTTTCTTTCTTGTTCTGACATGGTAATTCAGGGCAGTGACGGGTATTGCAGTGACATTAAGTGGAGCGTCCATTTTCTCTACATCTCAAGGTAGACATTGACTTCCCTGTCAGAAAAGAGTAGTTCTTTACTTTTGTTTTCATGTAGACTTATGTTTGCTTAATTGTTTTCATTGCAAGATTCAACCTTGAAGATGTTCTCTAAAGAGATCAGTGGGCTACAGAGGAGTGTGTCCTTTTCCAACATGGTGAGTCTTCACTACAATTTTGGCACAATTTTATAACAAACTAGACACAGTTTGAGATGTATGCATACAATCTGCATGACTTACTTCTGGAGATTAATTGTCCATTCTTTGGTAGTTACATTTTAGTGTCGGAGCCTCAGTACAAAACTACAGTTAAATTCCAGTAACAAACAAATCTTGACTGAATAAATTGGTGCAAGTAAAAATTTTACCAAACTGTTTTACACTCACTCCCTAACACCCAAAATTGTTTTGCTAGATTCCTAACACAAATCATTCTTCTTTTACTTCTAGGCTTTGTCCTCTTGTGTGATGCTGCCAGAGGATAAAACAGTGGTTTGTTCTTCATGGGATAATAATGTGTAAGCATTCAAAAAGCCGACTTTTATCTCTATGCACCGTTTACCTATACTTATACCTTTTTTGCCCCTGTTTTTCTTTGCTTTAGATGTTCTGTTTCTATGTCTAATCTCTTAACAGGTACTTTTACTCAATAGCCTATGGCAGAAGGCAGGACACACTCATGGGTCACGATGACGCAGTTAGTCAAGTTTGCTGGAGAGACAATCAGCTGTACACGGCTTCCTGGGACTCCACTGTAAAGGTCAGAGGTCACCCTATTATCAGGGCTGTTCGCCTAAACACGCCTCTAAAAATGAAATTCCTGCTATTTCTGACAAAGCCATTTTCTGATTAAACATACTCTTATATGAATAGTAAGTAGTAACTTTAATTTTTCTAAAATAAGCAGTTGGCCTACAGAACACATTTTAATGACATTTTCTCTTGGTTTGCAGATAGATATTTTTATTTTGGTCAGAATTTCATAGCGAGTCCCTTAAGCTAACCAGAGTTCAACTGTTTACAAACTTAATTTAACACTTGTTTCAGTTAATCAAGCCTTTCTCAGCGTAAATTTCAGGTGCATACCAGTTAAACACTATTGCTGTAGATCCACTAACTTTTAAAAGTTTGAAATAGTTTGTCATAATACATTATTTTATATACAGTATACACTCTAAAGGTCTAAAATACGAGTCCCAAATAAAATTTCAGCTATCTGTCATGCCGGTAAAAAACTGGCTCCAGCTCTGTCACTACTTATAAAACAAAATGTTTTTATCAATTAATATTGCGTAGGAAAATGTTTATGCGTTCCACTGGTTAATTTTTCCTGATGTTTTTGAATGTATTGCATTTTCTAACAGGTCTGGAAGTGTGTAGCAGCAGACATCTCTAGTAATAAGAGGGCTCTGTTTGAGCTGCTTGCTGAGCTGGAACATGAGGCTGGGGTGAGTTTAAATCAGTATTATCAAGTTTAAATCAACATACTGAGTTGAATATAGATGTTATAAACAATCATTTGTATAGCAAATTCATCTGTCGACTGTTATTGAAGTAAATGAACCATTATGTCTTCTCACCCTGTTACTGCACTGCTATTCTTCAATGATTTCTTCAACAGAAGCTGTATGTTCCCCAATCTTTCCAATCAGTGTATTTTGTTGCAACAACCACATGTATCATACAAATGTTCTAGAGCATTAGAAAGCATTTTAAAATGCTTTATTTGAAAAATACAGTGTTTATCAGCAATGATATAAGCCTTTCACGTTTCAAGATTCTCATGAACAGGTGACAATGGAACATCATTAGCAGTAATTGAATCCTGGAATGGCTGGTTTTGATGAATCAATACGTTACTAAAATATTTGTGCATGTGTGTGTATACAGGTTAACACCGTAGCTCTAAGCCCTGCTGGCACACTTTTGGTATCAGGCACTAAAGAGGGCACCCTCAGTGTTTGGGACCTTGCTAGCTTCTCCCTCCTTCATCAACTAGCCTGCCATTCTGGAAAGATCCACCAGGTGGCCTTTAGTCCAGGTGAGTGTGTTTTTGTCTATTTGCGAGCATGTCAATAGAATTATTCTGACATACTGAAAAATGAATGACAAATTTGTGTGAATGTTTTTTATTTAGACAGCAGAAACATTCTGAGTGTGGGTGAAGATTCGTGTTTGAAAGTTACAGATGTACAGACAGGCATGCTGCTCTCTACTGTTCCTTCTGAGGATGAGCAGAGGTAGTGTTTCCTTGTTTGTGTATTATAAAAAGGTTTGGATTTAGAAAAGATTATAGAACCTGTAAACAACAACCAGGTATATAGTACTTATTAAATTCCATAGTACAGTAAGTTATGTTCCAAGAGCAATCACGTGATGTGGTAAAAAAAAAAAAAAAATGCTAAAATGCCTATTTTTATATTGTAAACGCTAAATGTGCCCCCAAATATGCTCCCAAAACACTTTAATTACATTTTAAACTCAGCTTAATACATTACCCCAAAAGAAAATGTAACGGTAAACCCGTATCCGTACTGTACCGTGTACACTGAACTCCCGCAGTGCTAGAATGTAAAATACCGACATTATCCCTGTATAGACTGTACTGTAATTCATGCACACGCGTTTTCTTTGGTATGCGCTGTCGTTTTCTTTGGTATAAGCAGGTAAATACAGTAATTAATTTAAGTAATAAAAAAATACAGGGCTTTAAGAAGAACAAAACGAAAAACACGAGAACACTTGAGACGTTCCACGGGGGAAATTCTGGACTGCAGCTGCGTCAAAGGGCAGCAGCCAATCTTTCAAACCTCCCGCCTTTGAGTACATCGGTATTTCCCCATCCCAAGATGTTTTGTTACAAAATTAGTAAATCATATTTTTCTTAATAATTTAACACTTAAATGTGTGAGAATGTATATATTGCCATGAAAAAAGCGGTGACATCCGGGCCTTGTCCGCCAGCACAAGGACGAGGGTGCGTAGGCGGACGAGGCCCAGACATCACAAAAGTAAAAAAAATTAAAATAAAAATGAGGGGGATATCTGCAGTTTCAGCATTAGTGCGGGGGTTTCAGCAAACAATTATACAGGTCAACAGGTCAGAATCATCAGAGATAAGTTTGTTTTTTCAGTTTTTCCCTAGCACGTACAGTTTTTGTGATGAAGCTAGTTATATATTGCATGATAGTGGTATAATTAGCATATAA
>JBBJLS010000011.1:5361932-5377141 GCA_037577275.1 Bryconaethiops microstoma
CAGAACAGCCAAACAAGGTCATTCTCCCTGGTCGCAAAGGCTCCTGGGAGCCAGTCCTACCGTGCCGGCTCGTCACAGTATCATAATTTCCACAATGTAGCCATTAAGAAGGTCAGTACACTTTTGTCTAATTTTATTTGTGTATTCCTTAAGCTTCACTATGTTGGCAAATGACTAAAGAGTTAAGCCTCTCTGTCCACTCAGATTTGTACTAGTGAAACAGAAAGTCATGGACGGCCACTTTAGCATTCTTAAAAAAAGGAGAATTGAAAAAGTGATAAATAAATGGGAACATGCTTTGTGTTATATTTTGAACATGGAAACATCTAGGGCTGGTGAAACCTCTGACATGTTTTATTTGCGTGAGACTAAATTTACTTTAAGGTTACTTGAAGGTTTGACTTCCCTCATCGCTGAGTGTGGGATGAAGCATATAAACCACAATTGATTTCATGACCTTTTTTATACCTATCTTTACAGAGAGTGCCAATAATGAATGTAGAATGTTCCACGTTGGAAAGTAAAGCAATGAAATCTTCAGTTTTATTCAGAGCCAAAACATATTAGGGCTGAACCTTATTCAGTGTGTCACTCGGGGTGTTAACTTCATAGTAAGTCATTCTTTGCCCTGGAAAGTGCCACTTAAATTTCACCTAATTTCATTTTACTGCTTAAATGTTGAACAGAAGGAAAAGACAGGACTGGAATTTTTTTCTTGTGTGAACAAGTTTTCTTTTCGCAGACAGCCTATTATATAGTAAGGATGTGAGGCATTAACACAGCAGGTGTATCCACTGTGTTAATGGCTCACATCGTCAAAGTGGGCTTTTGTGACAAATGGTATTGTGTTACAGCGCTCCGTTCCCCAAATGAAATCCGTATGCTGACACATCTTCTGAAATCTCAGAAAGTCCACTGTGACTTTGTGAGCTCTGCGGGAAAGGCGTCCATTTTTTGCCACACGGCCGTTTAGTCCGTGTCAGACAGCCTGCCTGGGGAGAGACCGAGAGGTCTGCTTCTCAGGGAAAGACAGAAAGGGACGGGTGCAAGGAAAGCTGCACTGTGCTTTGTTCTACAGAGGAGGACTTTCAAGCTTCAGAGGGCCTATGAGGAACGAAGAGAAATGGGGAGAGCTCACTGCCACCACAAAGACCTGGATGTGCCACATGTTCAGAGCCAGATGTGAAAAAAAAAATGAAAGAAAGAAAAGAAAAAGGGGAGAAAACCTCACCAAAAATCATCAGTGTGTCCTTCAGACTGGGCACAGATTTCTAGAAGCCCCTCTGAAGCCAGTCCCAGCAGCAGCCCCCAACCACTGTCTGGGAGGAATTCATTATGAGCCTCCTGCCTCTTGAGCCACTGTGTCGGCAAGCTGGAGCAGAACAAAGACTTTGGAAGCAGCTCTTGTTTGAGAAAAAAACGGCCAGTCTTTCTCTTTGGGTAATGATAGCAGAGACAGCCGACAACTTCATTTTTCAGGGACCTGTCATGTGGTGTATGTGCTGATATTTGGGATGCACAGAGCAGTGAAATCTCACCAGAGGCTTAATAAATATTTATTCTATGAAGACACTGACTTCCCCACCTCACTTCATTTTTTTCAATAGTTTTAGGCTTCACCAACGCAATTTCACCTTGAATGGGGCCCTAGCTGAGCGTACATCCTTATACACACATCTGGGGTGTCTGGATAGATGGCCTGCCATCAAAACATTCAGAAGTGCATAAAAAAGGCCATGAATTGCCATTACTGTTATTTTAATGTATAAAAAAAGCCATTTTTACCTATGAATTCTGGACACAGTCCAGGGAATTGGGTCGGGAAATAGGCTGGAGATCAGACTGTCGCTTGTAAACACATGCTGTACAGGAGGCAGGATATGACATGAAATCTTGTAATCGCTTCATAATTTGATCATAAACAACCATGGCGTTTCTCAGTATGCATTCTTTTCTGCTTTTCCCTTCCCATGATGTAATCAGTCATGGCCCAGATATGATTCCAATTTAAAGTTGGAGGTCTTGAGTGGACTTGGATAGTCGTGTTTTCCAGAATGCATTTCACACAATAAGCAGCATTGGCAACAGAGGAACAAACAAACACAGTCAAGCTGAGCTGTGATCTCAGCAAGAGCAACTGCCTCCTCCTGGCCTGAGGACTCGTCCACTGGCTCGCTGTGAATTCCTGGAAAATAACCTGCTCTGTTCACATATGGACTTTGTCCAAATAATTGAATGGAACTTCATACTTTCCTTGATTTTGACTGATCTAGTAGTTAAGTAGATCCATTATGCTTGTCAGCCATGGCCATTGGCTGCAGATCAGAGGAAATCAGGGCCAGCAGGTGAGAAAAGATCCTTCAGTCAGCTATTCGACCACAGCCATGGACTCGACATAAACATTTTACCAGTGGGCTGGAGGGGTTTATTCTGTTAACAAAAATCAACAAATAGTTGAGAAAACTGCCCAAGCAGGACCCTGGAATGATATCTTACTGATGGATGCGTGTTCACCCCAACAAAACTGTTTTGTAGGCAAAAATGAAAAATAATAGAATGAAAAAATGTAATACATACTAAGCTAAGCACAATAAAATAGGAACTACATTTAGTGAAAACACAATCTCAAGTTATTTTCTTAATTCATTTAATTTTTTAGTTATCGAAATACAATAACTAGAAGTGACATGTGGGTTACTGTGGACATTCTTGTGCCAGAACTGGATTGACACAAACAATGTTGTAATATTAAGACTGGACACAATTAAATCTGCAACCAAGTCCAGAACATTTGATGCAATGCAAAGGGACATAAATCTGCTAATACACATCTTTCACTATCCACTGTCCAGAAAACCAATCTCCTAAATGGTAACTTGGCAAACTACGGAGAAAACATTCCGCACTTCCAATGTAAGTTCAAGATTTAAGATTCAAGATTCTTTATTTGTCACATGCATAGTCATACAAGTACAACACATAAAACATTTTATTCTGAGTAATCATTACTTTTGGTCAGTTCATTATGAAAGTTTGGGGCAGCTGGGGCAGCTGGTGACCTAGTGGTTAGTGAGTTGACCCTGCAGTCAGAAAGTCATGGGTTCAAATCCTAGGAGTGCTTGTAGCACCACTGAGGTACCCTTGATCAAGGTATCTTTCCCCCATACTGCTCCCTGGGTGCTGTGTTCCTAGTTGCCACGCTGCTTCACATGGTGAATGGATTAAATTGTGCTGTTCACACTTTAGTGTGTTCACTTATGACAAAAATGGACACTTTACTCTTGTCACATATCGTAAATTGTGAATACTGTGTTCAAATGATGTGCAAAAACTGGAGATACTTTTTTTTCAAACTGCAAAAATATGTATTAATACATCAAATATCACACAATTAGGTTGCCCAAACTTTTGCACATTTTATTTTAGGTTAAATTCAACATATGGTCATCAAGCGTTAAAATCAGAAGAAATATGCTATATTTGATTGTTATATAGAGATGTTGTGTTACCTACTTTTTACTTAAAAAAATCAATGAAATATGTAATTTAACCAGGGATGCGCAAACTTTTGCATACTCTCTGTATTTATTGAACTGTCTACTCTGTATTCATCTGATTTGGTACATTAATCCTTGTACAGAAATTGTCTGTCCAGACCCAAAGCAAATTTCCTTTACAGACATAAAAGTCTTATCTAATCTTATCTGATGTCTGTTTACATAGTCCTTGAAGTTAATCTCAAATCTTAGTAAGTCATTTTAATAACCTTTGCCATACTTAAAACTGCGTGTACATACTACATCAGTTTAAAAAATAAGCAATTGAGTTTTTTGAATCATAAAAAATAACATGCTGTCTTATTAAGTGATGATGAAGAGTGAGTGTCATCAGTTTTCAGGGGAGCTAAACTGAAAAGATGGAATTTTTTTTTCCTTTTATTCAACATTGATCATTTGTTCTACATCCTTGAGAGAGTCCATGAAGCATGTCCACTTTATCACACAAATTGAACAGAGGAAACGGTCAAGTAATTTTCTGCTGAGAGCTGATATTAAAACTTACAACCTTGGTAATGGGGAGAAAGAAAGCACGGAATATTCTGGCCCGCCCATTGCCCTCCGTTACACATAATGGGGTTGTACTCTGATATTTGCCACAAAAATGAAAATTGCTAAAGCGGGAAAATCTGGGCAATATCAATAGAGGACAAGATTTCTTGACACATTTGTCCAGATTAGCATTCTCATGAGGTAGAGATGTACTGTTATTTTAAAATGAATTGTTCCTTTTACTTGATATCTGTACGTATTTGTTGCCCAAATTTGAATACGGATAAGAAAATATAACCCTTCATATATATATATATATATATATATATATATATATGTGTGTGTGTGTGTGTGTATATATGTGTATATAATGGCAGGTTCTATATCATGTAGTTGTTAAGATTGCTGTGAGCACCTTTGTTCCTGAGGGAGGTGGCTGGTGTGCTGAACATGGGTCTGCTTCTCTTTGTGTATCATACATTTCCCCTAAACACTCTTTACATGAAATAAGTCAACATATTTCAGTCAATATCAGCATAAAAGACATTTTTATTTCATTTTGTGTGTGTGTGCACTGGTGTGTGGGTGTTTCATTGAGGTGGGCGTGTACTGACAGAATGTTATTGTTGTGTCTCCTGAACCTCATCTCGAACTGTTCCTCGAAGAGACACAAAAATTAGCCAGTGTTATCATTTTTAGGAAGATGTCCATTCATTTTGGCTCGCACCTCTGTTTCTGTTTAAGATCATGATCGTTGATGATACCAGTGTGTCTCATGAACCAAAAGACGTACATCTCGGTTTCTTTTCTTGTTCACAGCCCCAGTGACTCACTCCGCAAACAAGACTGTATTTAAATTATGATTTATTGACAGTTGCACTGTGGAATGCAATTTCTTTTTTTGTCTACCTTTCCTGCATGGCAATAACTAACAATCACAAAAGGAGATAAAAAACATTTTCCGTAATCTAAGAACATATAATAACTATACGTAACTAAATATATAATGTGACATAAAATAATATACAATGGAAGGGAGCGTAACAAGACTTCATTCCAAGTTAAGTTCATCCATTCCTGAGTTTGAATTCAATATAAAGGGCAGCTGTTTTGCTTTTCACGTTTTGTTTAGGATTTAAAAAATGACAAAAATGAAGATTTCATTACTGTTGGAACCAGGTCAATAAATGTTCATACGATGTAAAGGTCGGATGCTGCGTTTGAAAAAAAGACCAGGAAAATGCAATTACAAGGTCTTGATAATAAAATGTATATCCAAAAAATGTTCTGCTGCATATAAAAAAGCATTAACCTTCGCTGTGTAGAAACAATGCCTTCAGGCTGAATTAGTGCAATCCAGTCTGGTCTGACTTGCTTTCATGGTGGAACTCAGGAAAGCAATGGAGGATGAAAGATCAATGTTTGAATTATTGATATACCCCTCCCACAACCCTGCCCAGCTTGGGGGCAGGATGACTGAGGTTTAATCAGTGCAGAATATAGAGGGCTGGAGGTTTGTTTCTCTGTGGTCAGCACTAATGAGGGAAGAGGCTGTGTTATTTCTCACTGTGGCTAAGCAGGGCTATGGATGTGGGTCTGCTACTCTTTATTTGAACAGGAACCTATTCGGTCAGTTCAGCAGAGAGTTGTGCGATCCAGATCTGTCATGTTAATTTGATTCAAGTTTGATCATTTGATTATTATAATGTTATAACATTCTGTTATGCAGTTAGTTTCTAACAGTGGCTGCGTGGTTTGAAGATGTTTTATTACAGTCATATTGCTGCATATTGCGATATGCCTTGCAATGCATTAAAAGCACATTGTGAGCCAATGTAGTATCTTAAAGACTGTCTTGCATTATTCTCATGAAAATCATAACATTTTTGGGATGTCATGATTGTCTTGATTCATCCAAAGACGGATCTCATCTAGAACAGGAGAACTGTTTAGGGTGTTCAGAGCACAAAATAAAACATTTGGTGGTATGTTCAGTGGCATATGTACATTGGCCATAGCACTAATGAAAATGGTGTGATCATTTTGATAAAAGTATGACAGATTTTGCATCAAAGAACAGAATTTAAAAATATTCTGTTTTTAATGTTTCACTGTTATTACATAGAAATATAACATTTATTTCTATAGGGTTACAAAGGAAATAAAATGAATATAAAACTGGCATTGTAGCTACAGGCTGCACAGTAGAAGAAATCCCCCATTCTACATTTTGAAAGACTGGAGATAAGTAAGTAGTAATGTTAAAAAGCTAAATAATATTTACACCGAAGAAACAGGGGTTCGTTTGTTTGGCTCTAATTTTGACGTTCAGGGGACACTGAGCATGCTTGCGGTAATTCATTTTGACAAACACAGGAGTAATTCACAAAGTTCATATCAAGTACTGGAGTTGCGAATGATTTTTTTGTTAGCCTATCCGTATTTCACTCATGATATAATTTGACTTGGAATGATTCAGTAAAACAGCTAAATTAACAATTCAAATGCATTGCTAGACAAATACTGAACTTTAATATCTTTGATGCTACAGGTCATCAGAAACCCTGTATTCCCTCTTCGTATCTGAAAGAGGCTACTTTAACTCTTAGATCTGTACAGGCTCTAAAGCTGTGTCTCTGAGTATTGGCTGACATCGCCGTTTAAGGGGGTGTATAAATGTCTAACACTATTTGTTGTAAATCAAAAACTGAAACATTTAGACTAAACTAGAATATCTCACTAACTAAAATATTGTTTCTGATAAAAGTCGGCATAGTTATTTTGTTTTCTGACACTTATCACATAAGTGAAATGACCACCTGTGGCTGTTGTAGGGGAACTCAAGGGAGGCTGTTAAGGGGTCTAGAAGTGAAATTTCCTGGAGACTTCACATGGTTTAGTGTTTGCGAAGCCTAAAATTAGGTTGGAGCAACAAGTAATGGGTTGTTATATCGACCAAGAATAATAATTGTGTTTTACCATTTATCTGCCCGCAATATACCGCCTACCTGATGCATTGTGCATCCCTTCTTGCAAGCTCTCACTGCTTACACTTGGGTTGAACTGACAGGTTTGATGCTTTTAAAACTTGCACACAACTCTTAGATGCTCCTTTTTAAAGGCATGTGCAGCTAATGAGCAATCTATAGAGCATCGTGAGTAGCTTCTTGGCATCCGCCATCTCCTACAGCATCGTCTCCTCGGGGGGACAATAAAGCTTAGCATATAGCACTCAACAGCAGCACCACCCTGAAGGGTGATGTAGATCTTGCTGACAAAGTAGCTCACATTCTGATGAACACAGTGGAATCCCAGAGTGACTCTTCCTCTGGCTGGAGCAATGTCTGAGAGCAAAACACACTCAGGTTTGTGTTAAACTAAAGAAAACACCACCTTCCACACAGTTTGAAGACAGAGACCAGTGGAATACCTACGCAGAATTTCCTGCTAGTTTGGAATGGAAATCTGCAGCCACACTAGCTTCTGATCTAGAGAATTTGAATGTGCTCAGTAGTGCTGGTGCCTGCAAAAGTGGGACTAGATTCAAGATTTTTAAATTTGTCACACACTACATGTACTACAGTACTACATGTAGTGAAATGTGCTCCTGCGTCGACCCATGGGACAGTGAAATATAGTTATCAAATAATTTACATTAAATTAAAGAGTAATTTGGGTAATACGGTAATAAAAATATACAGTATATTCCCAATAAACAAGCATTATAAATAGAAGCAAGATCTGTATAGTGTACAAAAACGTAACAGAATAGAATATCTGTGTGCTGTAAAGTGCAGTGTTCTAGTTTGCTGGTTGTTTTTATGAGCAGAGGTGACTTCCCATTGGCTTTTTTTACTAAAGAGTTTCACACAATGCAGTACGTTTCTTCTATAGACCAAGAACACAATTGCTTAGGGCAGCAACTAGCCAGGAATGGAACCAGTACTACTGAAATTACACGGTGATTATACAGAAACACTGAAGAAACAAAGGAAGGAGCACTACCTGTGTGTGCCGGTTTATGGAGTCACCTCTGATTAGATGTATTTAACACATGCACACCTGCAAATAGTGAGACTTAAGTCATGTGACCAGAGCATGACCAGAGCTTTGTGTTGAAGTGTTTGTCTGAGTTTGCCTGTCATGCCCTGATAAAAAACTTATTAAATGATATTCATTTAGTATGAATAAATTGACTTATTAAACTGATTAACTTATGATAATATAATGCTACTTAACTAGCAATGTCCAATAGAGTGTGTTCCACTACAACAAAATTGTGATCCATTATGCGATAATATTCTCTTATCCCTGGTGAAGATAAAAATTTCACTATTGATGCGCGTGTAAAACAAAATGAAAAAAAAAAAAATTCATAGTAGTATATCTATATTTCAGTAGATTATAACATATTTAAATGTATGCCTGTTTTACACTAGACCTTTTTGCCAGTTTCAGATTCTTTATTTTGGTATATATTATATAAGGGTATATAGAGAAATAATGTGTGTTCATGGTGCACAGGTGTGGACATACAACCCCATAGGATTATAATTAGCATTATATTATCAAGTATTATCAGATGATTTTCCACAGCGTTGGTTACCGTTAATTTAAAATGGCAAATGATGAGCGAAACCATGATGTAAAAAATTAAGCCTGCATCACATCAGGCCTGGCCAATATCTAAAATTAGTTCCAATTAATTGCAATAATAGATTATTTTGCTATCTAGATGATACCCAGCTATCCAAGCTACCTAATTTTTTTAGCTCAGGACTTTCTTTGTACTGCACACCTTATTAGAATTGCCAGTTAAAATGAGACAAAATTTTTGTTTGCATTTTTGAAATCTATGTTACGTTTCATACACGCCAAATAAAAATACGTTAGGTTTGCCACTGCACATGATACACAGTAGAGCACGATAGAAATTCCCTCGCTACTACACCTGCACACACGCATACACACATCCACTCCTGCTGACACTCACACACGCACACATTCAAAAATAAAACAGGAAGGAGACAGTGTGAAGTATTTGTGTAAATCGCAGAAGCCAGAAGTACAGAACCCTGGTAAGAGGAAGCAGTACTGACTAATGAAGTAAATAAAATAAAATAAGAAAGCCTGAGTACAAAAAGTGTGTGTTGTGTAACTCAGTAATGCCCAGAAGTGCAACAGCTGTTCATGAGTGTGTAAAGAAACTCTTCAGGGCTCTGGTTGTTTTAAACCCTTATTTAATCTCTACATGCTTTCTGGTTCTGGAGGTCAGATCTAGCTGGGTGGGTGGATCAATACTAAAGATGCACTGTAGCTTGTGGATGAGAAATATTTGAGTATTTTTAAGTGAAACTATGTCACTGATGTCTTAGACTGCAATGATAGATTTGGATCAAAGGTACAAAAGCTTTCCTTCCACTTTGAGTGGGAAAGTAATAAAGTGAGCTCCAGAGAGAGTGAGAGAATTGGCAGGCTTCAGGCTCACTAACTGGAGAAGAAGCATTGATCGCCACTGCGGAATTACTGGGCTGCTGAGGTGTCCGCTTTAATTTGTGTTAAAATAACTTATTCAGCGTAGCTCCTAAACATCGTGACGCAGCACGCTATCGTCCAGTCCAGTCGAGAACCTTGGACTGTGGCAAATGTAAATGTTAACAGTAGAACCTTTTCCCTAGGAGCGCTTCGCTGCATGATTCTTTAAGGGACCAGTTTTGTAAATGAGATTTGTGAGTGTGAAGAACCTTTTTTAGGAACCTCTGCATAAAGTAAAAGTTCTAGGCTAGTTCATCTTTTTACCTAGGAGTATACATTCAATGCAGGACCCATTTAGGAATGCCTTGTGGCCTTTATTTATTTTATGTAAATTAAAGAATTGCAACTTAATCCTACAATTTGATCTTAAATAAATTTACAATAACCAGTCAATATGATTTTTACACATCTTTTCTGCCAAATATTTGCAAATGATTTGAGTAAAATATACATTTGTGTGAAATAAGTAAGCGGGCGGTGCATTTGTTTATTTTAATGGCCAGCTCTGATTTCTTTATGGCCAGCTTGGCCATTGGCATATTTCTTTTTAGCCATGTTTTACCCAAAGCTTTAAACATGTGGGCTAAATGTATAGATGGAACACACAGACGCATCTCCAGTACTTTCTGTTAATAATTCCATTAATAATTGTGCAGCCTAAGTTACATAATGTGCTCTTTAAGAGGGCAAACTGACATTTTAAGTTCTTAAATGAAAAAAAGGATTTTTAATCAACATGATTAAAATACAGTACTTTATCAAAACTAAGAGGCGACTGCCTGTTTGGCACAATGAGTCATGCAGAATTCTACCATTATTTTGGGACACATGTGGCAGCAACATTAAAATACAGTGTGAGTACTAGTAACAGTAATGATAATAGTGTTAAGAGTTTCCTTATTACTTATGATTCTGTTTTCGTAGCCTATGTATGTCTGCAGTGTGGATCATTCAGTATCTTGGTGCTGTGCCGTTACAGATCCCTGTGAATGACTAAGAATAGCACAGCACTTATTCTGGGTGTTCTCTGTGTTTAAGAACAGAGGTGATAGCCTTTGGGTTCAGAGCTTAGCAACAATCATACAATTCAGCCAAAGGGGAAAGAACTACCAAGCAGTCACTGAAGTGCTGTTGCCAGGCATGTGGTCCATTTCTCGGAGCAGTGGATGGGATCTAAACCCACTGTGACTGTACTGTACTGTGCTGTACTTCCCTCTAAAGCCTACAATTGATCTTTTACCTTGGGTTTTGCTTGTCAGAGTGCTCTTGCTTAGACGAATGGTTTCTGTGTGTGTGCCCAAAGGCCGTTTCCCCGTGAGAGCTTAAGAGCTCTTATTTCTCTAAAGAGCAGCAAAGCCGAAGCACTGAAGATTAAAAAAGAAGACTCAGATATAGGGAAATGCTTCAAGATGTTCAAAGGAGGCTCCCAGAAAACAGAAATGAATGGTTTGTTTACAGGAGTAAAGGAATAGGGGAGATGATGTCTTTGTGTATGGTGACATACTGAGATTTTATTCCAGTTTTGCACAATTTGTATTGCTCTGTTTGTAATGAAATGACAAACAGCAGCTGATAGGGTCAAGTGATGAAAAATAATAACAAGAGAAAGAACATGGTTGCAATAGATGCTTTGGTTATTGTAATGAGACACAATGCTTGTTTATTGGAGATTCTCTATTGATCCCTTCACAGTGACCTGTTCTGAAGCTTAGGGCGTCTCCTGGAAGACAAAATTACAACGCAGATGGGGAGTGCCGATGACACTCAGTGTTGCCACGGCAACAAAGGACAGTTTAAAAAAAAACTAAGATCGCGCAGCCCACGAGACATCACCTCCCAGCTGGGGTCCTGCACTGGCGTTGTGTTCATTCAGCGTTGTGCAAACGTTACATATCTTCGCTGAAAATATGCTGGATGGCATCTGTCACAATAAATAATCAGAGCCAAAATTTCAAGTCTGTTAAAAAAAAAAAAAACCCAGTTATTTACAATATACTCAATATTCCACGTACATAACCACAAAGCTTGTATTAATAATTCCATTCTGAATGTAAATTTATGAATTATGGTATAATTAGTAATATAGAAAATGTGTAATTATATTTGTACAATTCATTTTTTTGCACTATACACAGAATTTTGCCAGAATTGCATTTATTATATCATGTGAATTACCAAACATTTCAGTATGTGCTTACCGTCTTAAACATGAATGGAAAGATTTCCACCCCTATGGACATGAACTATATTGTACCATGTTGTCAGTATATTCCTCAATATAAATTGAATTTTTTATATATTACTTGGTGCCCCTGTGCTGTCTTTTCATGGTTAGACAGGGTGGGGCCCGTAACCTTGACAACAGGCTCTTTGAGGATAGGTCCATAACCCAGCATATGACTGAGGAATGAGGGCAGAAGACTGGAGACAATAATGGAGAAAGTGAGAGAGCGAGGAATATTGATTATGTTTAATATGACTACATGTGATCTGAGGGGGTGGCAAGTGGGGGTTATTTGTCTAATTTGGTATCCAGGCCAAATGTGAAGCAGACAGAGAGAGAGAGAGAGACAGAGAGAGATAGTGTGTATATGTGTGTGTGTGTGTGTGTGTGTGTGTGAGAGAGAGAGAGAGAGAGAGAGAGAGAGAGAGAGAGAACGCGTGTAACCCCGCCCTATTTCTTGCTCTGCTCATATCTGTGGAGAACGATGCCTTTGTCTGAAGCGAGAAGAGAAACAGCGATGGATGTGTGGGAAAGACTACAGTGTCTGAGGACTAGAGATGAACCCTTGTCTGTGTATATAAAAAGTCACCTAATATAACATCAGATGGGGGCCAGGCTCCGGCACCCACCCCCACTTCCCCCACCCCGGGCGACACTGGTTAGAGTAAGCAGCTCAAAAAATGAATGAATGAATGTAACATCATAAATCTACCAGCGCCTCATAAAGCACTCGCTGATGAGGAACCTGCCCGACCATCTGAGGCAAAGTAGGCCAGCAGTGTTTTCACCGAGGCACTCTATTAATTGGACCTCCTTTTATGACGAAAATTATATGAATGCTATTAATAAGCAGATGCCCCATTGTGCTTACTGCTGTTGCTGTGTCTCTTATGAGTTCACTCATGGGGCACAGATATGTTTATGTGTAGCATTGTGTTAAACCCATACAGAAAGAAAAAACAAACTTTATATTTTTCTTGTGATTGTGGTTCATTGAAACAAACTGATAAAAATCTGACAAATCAAATTACAAATGGAAATGCTATTCATTACATAAGCAAGTAATTTCATTAAGCAAATAGAATGTTTTTACAAAACAAAATAAATAATTCTTGAGAGCCTTGCAAGTTTCATGTGATTCTATGAAGGATTTTTGTGAATCATAGCAGAAAATCATTAGCATAAACTGTAATAAATAATAAATTATTACATACCAACAGAATTTTAAATCATCAGCCAAAATAATTAGAGCAATTCATATTTTTGTGCTTGCTGTACTGGTTTACATTTTATACCCTATCCCGATTGGGGAATTTGTGGAATTTGTTTTTCTGTTTTTGTGAACATAAATGTAACAGGAGGCAGAGCGCTGAAGAACAAGAACTCCGCCTTCCCTTTGACGAGCTCTGAGTGACAGGACAGCATGAATTATTGATGGTGGTATTTATCCATTAATGATGTCTTGGGGGATGGTGTTTGTATGGGGAGCATTAAGGCCTCGCTAATCAATTGCATCCCCTAATCTCCAGGTGAAGAGATGAGCATCTGGAAACACAAGTAAATTCACGTCATTCAGACACGTTTTTGAAAAGTTAACCGTTTTGCAGTGGCCACTGGTGGCTGTTTTGTTACCATAACTATGCAGCAGCCTTGGAGTTTGTTTTCTGAATGCCACAGGATGTAGTCATGTATTAAAAATGCCCTTAATGTTGCTGTGCTTTTAGGACTAATAAACTGTGTTTGGATTGGCTTTGTTGAGGAAAGAATGTGGCAACTGTTATGTCTTTCATATGGAAAAGATTTCTACTGTTACATGAGAAAATTAAACTTTAATCAGTCCTTCTTTTAGATCTTTTAGTATGCTGCTATGATACAATTTCATCCCAACATTCGGAAAAAGCGTCACCTTCAGTTGTCTTCTTCCATGTCTTCCACTCCAGTGATTGTGCTCCAGACTGTCTCCAACACTCCTTATCACTTCAGCGTGAATGGGCAAAACCACTCTAGGCTGAATACGTAAAATAGGCTGATGGTTGTGATGATCATGATGAATTCATACCTTTCATTTATTCATTCATTCATTCTTATTTAAAAAGAAGCAATAAGGATACTTCGGTTTAGGGTAATTTAGGCCCTATCACAGTGCTTTGGATTTCAAATGATGGTTCTGTTTCTGCTGTATCTCCATTTGTATCTTTTTCAAGGTGTGAAGTACGGCCAAACCTGGCCTCCTTTTTCCAGGTTTTAGTTCTGAAACTCTATCCACTGGCTTTTGCTTCACTCCATCTTGTTTCCATGGTACCTGTGGCTCCCAGCCTCTCCCCACATTCCGGTGCTCTCCAGCAGGCGCAGCCGAGAAGCTCCTGTAGCTTGAGGAAACATGAAAGCATCTCTATCTGTCCAAGCCTGCAGTGAAGAGCTAATTTTAGCTGTTTTACTACTTCTGTCAGCTCTACATTTTTGCCACTCGAGACTGAAAAATTTGGTCTTGTAAATTAATTACAAAACCCCCCCCAAAAAAAACATAAGCAGAAAGCACTGAATTGTTGGCAGGTGAAATGAGTGTATTATGATTCGTCGCTTCCCCTGAGGCCCAGTCGTGCTGTAGCTTGAAATTGCAATTGAGATTCTTTTGTTGCGCACTGGAAGCCAAATTTCAGAATATAAGCAGTGGTGTGTGTAAAATGTCAACTGTAATTGCATTTTTTGTTGGTTGCATGCTGATTATTTATCTGTGCAGATGAAAAAAAAATCTCTCTCATACACCCATCTTTGCAAACGTATTAGCCTGCAAATGTAAATGGCCTCTATTGCTTAGTGCTTTCTATCAGTGTCTTCTTTCTGGGCTTTCAGGTCAGTGTTGTTGAATGGTTTCCAACACAAAGGCAAAATTCAGCCATTAAAATGACAGATGATATTGTATGCCAGCCTAGCGCTGAGGATAACTTTTTTTCGGAGTGTGTGTGTGTGTGTGTGTGTGTGTGTGTTTGTGTATTTATGGCTGTGGAGACATTCATCAGATTGACTTACTGCTGTGTCACCAAAGGGGGCACTAAATTCTGAAGACTTGTTCTCAATATGAAATCGGCTATTATGAAAGATGAAGGCAGAACAGTGAAACTTGCTGAACTCTGTAGAAAACAAGCCAAATTTCTAAGAAGATGGAGGGTGTCTCAGTCATTCCTCATGTATTTTAACTAGAGATCGATATATCGATTTACTGATATTTTTCCCGATATTTAAGCATTTTACCATAATCGGTTATCGGTTTTGTAATATCGGGTTCACGATAAACACATTTCGAGAATTACACGCATGATCGCTGTTGCAGCACGGCGTCTGAGGGGAAACTGCGTGCAAAGGTAAAGTATACTTACTTGCTTTCCTATATTTAGTAAACT
>JBBJLS010000011.1:5377241-5398752 GCA_037577275.1 Bryconaethiops microstoma
TGTGTATATGATTCTCTTTCTCTTTTTTGCTCTCTTTCTATCTCTCACTCTCTCTCACAGCTTTACCTTTGTCCCATACCCCTCCCCAGTCCCTTCGTGACTCCCTACCTCTCTCTCTCTCTCTCTCTCTCTCTCTCCCTCTCTCTCTCCCTCTCTCTCACCCTCTCTCTCAAATGCTCTCCATCACCTACCTTAGATGCTCTTAGGCTCAGTGAGGAGAGGCTGGCTATTCAGAGAGAGCTGCTGTGGGAGGACCACAGTGTCTTCCTCTCTCTACCTCTCCCTGTGTCTCTCTCTCCCTCCCTCTGTATTCCGGTGGCTCTGCTGGAGCAGGTGCTCCTTGCTTGCTATTCTGCGGCAAAAGGAAACTCACCTGTTTTCACTTTTAATTGTGACCGGGGTTTGAGCTGTCGCCATGGCGCACGCGGCGGCGCACATCAAAAAGGCGCGTGTGGAGATGGAGCAGCAGCAGCTGCCCGACCTGAAGGCACTGGAGAAAGCACGCGAGAGGAGGAGGCGTTCTCGAGAGAGGGCTGAGCGAAGGCGCAAGGTACGCAGCACAGGAAAAACCCTGGCTTTTTCCATGCCATCCAACCATTGTAAGGGGCTCAAGTGCTCCTCCACTATCCCCTGCACCCCTCTTCAATACTCCCCCACACCATCCCACCTGGCCATGATTTCTTCATCAGTAGCCCATCATCACTTCTTCCATGGGGAAGTAGCATCTGTATTTAGTTTCAGGTCCTTTAGAAACTGTAAACCTGTTTATGAACACAGTTCACTCGCCTTTCACTAACTACCTGTCCTTACCCACCATGTTCTCAGATCCCACACTCTGTATGTAGATTCTGCCTATATGGCTCTCCCCTGAATCTTTTTTTCTGATAATATATGACAGACTACTTATATGCCAGATCTTTCCTCTGCCTGACATGAATGAGTCACGTTAGTTTTTCATAATTCCTTTTTGGTGGAGGATCAGTTTCTTTGTAGAGTCTTCTCTGTCTGCTTGCCACTGTCACCCTAGACATGCTCTTTGTGGGTTTTCCAAAAAGCCACTTTAGGACAATAACTACCAAACACCTTGTCCAGAGAGGAACTGAAGCTGCTTTATGCAGCCCTTGATTTGTTGCTGCACCAGCCTGCCTAGACAGTCTTCTGTCTTTGGTGCTGCATCCAAACGTTTAGGGAGCTTTTTCTAACACTAAGCACTTGCCGTTATTATAACCTCTCATTTGTCTCAGTTCTGCAGGTGGAGGATACTTCCTCTCAAGGTTCTTCCTCATTTCTTCTTGCCACTGCCCCCTCCTATAGCCCATCAGGTCCACCTACCTCAGTGTCTGTAAAGCTGATTTGATACAGCAGCTGTAAAAAGCTCTATAGGAAAACTGTATGCAGACTGTGCCTGTTTTATTGTTCGATTCATTGGTGCAGCTTGACAAGCTTGTGCTTTGGTGTCATGTCCAGAATGTGCATGCTCAGACAGTTAATAGGCTAACCAGCCTTTTTCTCTTGATCTCCATCATGTTTGTACATGCATCCTTCTCCATTCTCTTTTATGCATTCTTTTACATAACCCTGGCTTCTATATTTCAGTACTGTCACGCTGTTCCCCACCGCCCACACCGCATACCCTTCCAGCACCTCTCTCCTGCAAGTCTTCAGCGTTCAGCATTCTCTCAGTGTCTGCATCCCACCCTCCCTCATTAATCTCCTTGTAATGTTTCGTCTAAAAGAATGTCTTGCTTGGTTTGAGCTCGGTGGAAAAGACTGCGTGTTTACTAAGATCCTGCTGCGGCGCCATGCACGTGTACGGTACATTTGCTGCTATGCGACTGTGTTTTTGGGACTCCGCCGGGTTGCGTGTTCAGGGAAGTGACATCAAGGGCATCTCTCAGCCAAGCATTAGTGCTGGCTGTTGCTAATCGTGCAGACCCGGTTCCTGGTGTTTGCTGAAGGATTTGTCTCGTTTGACAATGCGCTGGTGTCATCAGCCTAAGTGTTTGCATACTTAAATGCACCAAATAGAGTCATTCTCATAAGAACCCTGTTTCCAAGGAGATCGTAAAGCTTAAAAAAAAAAAACGTCTCGCCTCCCACCCACCCAGGCGAAGCTCGTTGTTTGCATATCAAAAAAAGCCCATCAGATTTCCTGACTTTTTTTGAAGGCAGAGCCAATAGCTGCTGCTGTACTTGGCATGGACTACCGGTTCTCATGTATTTATGGAAACGTTTGTCATAGCTACGAAATTGCTGATTTGTCAGGGTTCGTATAACATGTGCCAGGCTTTTTAGCCAATAGGAGCAAAGCAAATCACACATATGCATTCTTTTCCCTACATATAAATGTTCAGTGCCAGAAATATTGTAGACAGGTTTCTTACATTTTTTCAGTTGTGATAATATTGTGTTTATGTACCAAAAAACCAGTCATGATTCATTCTTTACATAAGCATTTTCCAAAGACCTTAGAATTAAAAAAATCCTTAAACAGTGCTTAAATTTTACTGTGCCTTTAAAGCAGATATGTTTAAATGAGCTCTGTTCTACTTGACTGTCCTGAATGCTTCCTCATTCAAAAAATGGGCTGTTTTAGCAGCTTTGTTTCCATACATGGAACATATGGCCTGTGGAGTGAATGATATGTTTTAAAACATTAACAGTGTTTATTATATCTGCAATGTTACACTACGTCAAACTCTTTAATAAAAAAAAAATCTGTTTTACACGGTTTGGAACCTGATAATCAGAACATTCGTTTTCCAGGTATGGATGTACAAGAAATGTTTCTTGTGTTGGTGTCTGGAAAAACATCAAAATGTGAAAGGTAGCCGTACTACTCTGTGATGTTTCTGTATACTCTGTTACTGTAGCCATATATTTACTAATCACCTTATTACACCGATTACAGGTTTTTGAACAGGCCGTAATCACCAGAAGTTGTAGACAGAGCTGTAAAAATGATTTAGATCTGGGGCACCGCCAAATGGAAGACGCACTGTTGAAAGGGCAGTTTACTGGGCCAATTGATTAGGAATCATCAATTTGTTTTATTGCAGATGAGCTGTAATTTAAATAGCATAGAGGACTGCAGAAGATGTATTAAACTTCATTCAACATTTTTTTGCATCATTTCACACAAATTGCCCACTAAGTCTTTTTTCCATACCAACTGACATGACAGTTTTTGGCTAATACTAATATACTAATATTTTGTCTGATTCATGGGGATAAACATTTTGATAAAATTATTTAACACTTGAATAAATAATTTTACATTAAAATTTTTTTTTTAATGATTTATTTTACATTTTTGGTAGTTTTTGATTTCTGTTTAATTTAAATAAGTGACACGATTGCTTGGACTGGAATGATTGGTATTTCTCAACTATGGAGTATGACACTGATTCAGATAAGCAGCAGAGCCTCACACCCTTATATAATATCGATATTGTAGTTCTGGGAGCAGTTCTGCTCAGACTTTTTTTGTTTTATTTTATAAATGTCTTATTTTCTGTAAATAATCTTTAATTTTCGGATGTTTTATTCGGTTTTGTCATTAATGTTTATACACTACATGTAAAACACACACAAATGTCTACTGTTACACAGAACCGTGCATAGGCACTTAAGAAAAGACTGCATATGTTTTAGCATCAGCTACTTAACTAAAAAAGCAAAATTACTTGGCACTTGGCCCCACCCTCAGGAACATGTTATGCTAGCAAGTTAAATAGATATCAAAGTCAAAGTCAACTTTATTGTCATCTCAACCATACAAAGAGACGAAATGGTGAAGCTTAAGTTCCAGTGTACATATAGTGCAACAGACGTAAGACGTGAAACAAACAAAACAGTGCAAATAAGAAGTGAAAAATAAAGTAAGGGTGAGATTTAACCTCTCCTGAGTGTGTGGACAGCTCACTGTGCATTGTTTATAAAAATAAGTAAAATAAAATGTGCAACATTTGAAAAAAGTGCAAAAAGTATGACCAGTATAGCCAGTGTAAACAATATTACAGTATAAAACAGAATGAAACAAGCAGTTTGAGTATACATTCTTAAAGGATCTTTCTTCTTAAAGAATCGAAGAGCAAATTTCCAAAACTTTGGAAATTTTCAGTCCAAAAGCATAGTTTTTTTGGAAAATCGCGTTTTACTTATTTTACCTATTGGAAAACAATTCTTACAGGAAATAATTTTTTTAATTGAAATTTTACAGTTACTTGTCATTTTTCAATGCCTGTTTCTAAAGTGCAACTCCTGCACATTTTAGTTTGGGCAAATTTGTTTTAAAGTTTAATATTTATATCCTACTATCTGACACAGCATAGAGTGAATGACAGCTAACTGCATAAAAATTGTAAACATACTTCTGTCTACCAGTAAGTAAGTACCACCTGCGACTGTGCGAGTGGACTGAGTGAGTTTGGAAATTTACCTAATCTTGTACCGTATATTATGCAAAGACTGAGTGACTTATGTGTATTATGCAAGGACTTAATAGTAGTGTTACCTAAAAACCACAAAAAATGGACTCAGTTTTGGAAGTTTGCTCTTCAATTGTTCAAATAGTATGACAGAATAGACAATATAAATAGTAGACAGTACAACCAGAATACACAGTATAGAGGCATACTGTGTCTCAGAAAATGATCAACTTGCTTTCTTTTTTATTTTTCTCAACACACCAGATTTACATTCTACTTCTTGTGACAATTTATTATTAACAGTTGAGAGAAATATTGTTTGGGGACAAAAGTTTTTTAACAGAAAAATAAGGTCTTTTTAAATGGAAATAAATTTAGAAACAAGCTATATTTGTCACACCACTCACTGCACTGTTTTATTTTTGGAATTTGTCACACCAAGTTGTACAGTGGCTTAGCTGGCTGATGCATGTTTAATAACACTAAATGCTTTCATGATAGTAAATTGCCTTCCAGTGTGCATCTGGAACTTGAGTTTGGTGAGAATAATAAATGAAGTTTCTGGGAATGAGCTTTAGTTAGTAGAAAGGAAAGATTATCGGGGAAACCTCCATGCTGTGAAAGGTATATTTACTAAATCACACCACTTTTGTATTCCATACAGTAGGTAGGTAGATTATTTTTTATAAAGAAAACTTTTTTTGTAGTTTGTTTTATTTTTTCTTGTAGTTCTGACAAAAATCAAGGGTGTAGTCCCTATCAATATCCAGTGACTACTGAATCGCCTCTAGAAATAATTTGAAACCAAAAAATTAAAATGTCATATTTTAATGAAAACATTGGTATTTGGAACACAAGCGGTTCTGTGAGGCCCACCTTCCTAACCC
The DNA here is from genome assembly GCA_037577275.1 of Bryconaethiops microstoma. Classification (NCBI taxonomy): domain Eukaryota; kingdom Metazoa; phylum Chordata; class Actinopteri; order Characiformes; family Alestidae; genus Bryconaethiops; species Bryconaethiops microstoma. Next base: position 5,382,559 of record JBBJLS010000011.1, read on the forward strand.
AGTATTGTTTCAGGATTGGCTTTGCTGTTTTTTGCTAACTTGTGATTGGCCGAAGTTGTATCTGGGTTTAAGAAGTGCCAGAGCTTAGTCTAGTAGTTGTATGGATGTAGGTGAGACAGAGGACGAGTTTATACTAACAATTCTGTGCTTGAAAATATGGAACATGTTGCATTTAGTGTTGATTTAGTAAGAAACTAGTGTTGCACAGTTCACTGACACTGTTATATTTATGTTGTGGATGTAGTTCAGTTTAATGATTGGATGGAAATACAAACTTTGAGATCATTGGTTTAAAATGGTAATAGTACCTGCCTTAAAAGTACTTCAAGGTTCCAGTCAGGTGACAAAGGAAAATAAAGAATTTCTTGTGTTTTTTGATTACGGTACTTCATTATTGGTTAGGCTGATTACAGGAGCACCCTGTAGGTCCCTATATGTACTATGTGCATGTACTTTGATGTTAATGGATGAAAGATATTAATGATTGCACTATGGCTGGAATAAAGTTATCGTTTTTGTGTCCCCATCAACGTCAAAATCAAACCTACACCTTTGACAAAATTAGCCATATTTTGCAATTTTGGAAACAATTCTCTTCTTTCTTTTTCATTGAACCTCATAAACACATAATACATAGACTAAAATACATAGTCGCTGTGGGCCTGTTGGGTTTCTGAGGGGCTTGGCTGTTAATGTACAGTACATTATGTGTATTAAATTTGAGCATAATTTGAAGGCATATTTGCAGGGTGGCCTTTGAGAGGATAAAAGAGCTGAAAATAGGTCCCATTTCACCAACACTTTTCCATCAGTTATTAGTGCAGATGAGAAGAGCCAGACAGACAGCTTATTTTTAAGCCTATTCTGCTTTGGCTTCCTCTTTATGCATATATTAAATAACACGCAAAAACAGCACATTGTGAGTAAGGCATAAAAAATGCACCAAAATTTTGCACCATACGTTTGGTTTGCTTGATCTTTTCAACCCAAGAACACAGACATCATATCACTGAAATTACAGTAATTTTATAGATGAAGCTATAAAGATTCTTAACTTCAGTGGATGTTTTGGACCATTTCTGTTGGCCAATTTCCTCATAAAATGGTAACACAATGTAAAAGACACTTTTTTTTTAGTTGCTGAGGTTGTAATAGTAACTATGTTCCTCTATGATCCAGTGCTATAGTATGTATGTGCAAAATAAAAGCATGTAGACAGGTTCAAATTGGAAAGGCAGTGATGGCCTCTTCTTCTATCTGCCTGCTCTTTGTATGATTGCACAGTATTTCTGGACTACTCTAGATCCATCATGAATTTTGCATGAGAAGCTGGATAGTGTGGAAGCTCACACGTTTGCTGACAAAAAACTGTTTAAGTGCTTAGCCATTTAAATGTTTTATAGCAAAAATGACTCTTTCTTGCATCCTCCGAAATCTTACCGATTCCAGACATTTTGTTACATATAATTTGCTTGTTATATCCTTTGCTATATGTTATTTTATGTATTATGCTTCTCACATCAGTTTGAAGCTCTTGCAGCCTGAATTATTTTACCAAATATTATTTATGTGAACACAGTAGATCTTGTACATACTTTTGTTCATCCAAATAACCAAAGAACATCTGTGATTGGTCAGAATGCCAACACCACACAATACAATATTCAGTAACTGCCTACAGGCCCTTTTCCATGTTGTAGACTTCTGAATATGCAATATAAATATAGTGAAGGCCCGTAACTTGATAATGACTTACAAATAGAGGTGCAATGATTTAGCTGTTTTTCACGTTTAATACAATTTTCCATTAAATTTCAGTGTTTTATGTGATCAACTTTGCTTGTAGAGAGCTCTTTTTATATGATATAAAGTTTTAATCTAACAAGAAAAGCACCTCTAACATAATTACAAACAACATATAAGCCCCTCCAGATAAATAAACCCAAAAAGTTGCAACCCCCAGAAAATGAAAACACTTTCCAGAATTTGAGTATGCGTAGACCAGTTTCTATTTGATAGTAGCTTCATAGACGATAGCAAATGAGACTGTCTGGAATAACACCAGATGTGTGTCAGCAGTACACTTTTAAATTTCGATGCACCATTTCACAGTATGGGGATGCTACCTTGTTCACAGGTACCTTAGCGGTGCCACTGGCAGTCCTGGGATTCGAACCCACAGCCCTCCAATTGCGGGGACAATTGCCTAACCATCAGGTTATTATACTGAAATCATTACACCCTTATTAACAAACTATATCCTATGCAGCCCTGCTGGCCATGTTTTCCAACATTTGTGTTTGGCAGCCAAAAACCTGTTTCTACTCAAACCCAGATTGACTGAAAAAAAGCACAACATCTGGCCTTGTAGGAGTGGCCAGGTTGGCTTGTGGCTCAGTAGGGCACTACTATAAAAGGGGGTGTTATAGGGACGTGCTGGCTTTAGCTATTAAACCAAATCCTCCAAATCTGGCCACTGGCTAGCCTGTCCATCTGATAACACAGCTGACCACCCAGCTGTTGGAAACAGAATAACTACACGTTCAGCCCTGCTATGCCCTGCACTGTCGTGTATTTATGTAATCTTTTTAACCTTTTTGAGTCATGAGAAACATCTCCCAGTTCACCACACACACAAACACACAATATTTCTTGTGCAACATGTGCAATATCTCTGGTGCAATATTACTATCATGGTATGCTGCATTTTTGAAGAAAACCACTGTGTGTGTATTATGAGGCATTTTTAAATGCAGATTGTGTGTTTCTATGTCTTAGTTATTAACTTTCTATCATTCTTGAAGGCCTGAACAAGACTATCTTAGATTTACTGTAATCTGTAAATAGATTATTCAGGGATGTCTGGCGTGCATTCATTGTATTTAGTGATCTTGGTATTACACCTGGTGTTTTAACAGGCTTCATTAACCTACTCAGATCCATTTGCCAGAGCAGAGCAATTCCTGAGTTATTAAAGACCATCTAAGCTGTTAATGTCTCTTTGCTAAAGCCCCTGTGTTACGGATCTCCGTCCCTGTATTACAGCTCCATTTTCATCTCATCATGCTGTGTACTTCTGGTTAGTTCATCTAGTTGCTACATGCAGCTTGCCGTTGGGCTACTAGAGATGAAATGCTGAAGAGAAAAAAAAAAAATCAAGACATCCATTACCGCCCCCTGAGTTTCTATGGCAACGCAGCCTCAGACTTTTTGTGGTCCTTTTTCTGTGCAGTTTCGTAGCTAGTGTAGATCATTGAGAATGGCACACGTCAAGGACATACGTGTCTGAAGCGTACAGTTGTGTCAAATACATACTAAAGATTTTCAGCGGAGGTTCCCCACTGATGCTGCAGTTTTAAAGTAAGTTTTCTATTTGCCTAGAGGTAAGGGTGTTGCCCCTGCAGTCAGAGGGTTGTGCGTTCAAATCCCAACACTGAGGTACCCTTGAGCAAGGTACTGTCCCCACACACTGCTCCCTGGGTGCCCCTCATTGGTTGCAGCCCCCTGCTTCACTTGGTGAATGGGTTAAATGCAGAGAAAGAATTTCACATTGGTCACGCTGTGTGGTGTGTTCACATGTGACTGTAATGGCCCACTTTACTTTAAAATACTAGCTGGAGTAATGCTTTGTGGAGATGCATTTTTTTGGGGGGGGCGGGGGTGATGTACGACATAAATGTGCTGGAATGGGTCATTGGTTGGCACTTGTTCACCACTAGAAAAAATGAAGTCATGTTAAATGTCTCCACGATGCATATTGTCACGTTTTTCACCACAATATCACAATATTTCTATGAATTGTTACACCCCTAATAGAACCTGTACATAATGAATATTCTTTAAGGAACCCAAGTGATTTGTTTTAGAAAACTAGGCCAATCAGTTGTCTTGTGACAGGATAAACTCAAAATAGACCATTTTCAGGACCATGACTGTTTTCACATTCATCACTAGTGCCATATTATTGCTAGCAAAATGTATAGCTTTAATACTTTACTGATCAGATTATGATGAGATGGTCTGCCCTTCACCATTTAGTGAGTCCCTACAAATCCCTAAACTGTCATGTTTGTAGATTATAGGTATCTGTGATGGCATGTTTCGGTAATGAAAAAATATACTGGAAGGGATATTAACATCTTCATTTCTTACAATTTACCTCAATGTTTTGGTGTAATAACTGGATGCAGTCATTACACCACACATCTACTGTAGAATAATTAAAGGAGCTCATTTGATGTTTAATGAATACCATCCTTTTATTTGTCATCAGTTGCACAGATGCATTCCCTCACAGCAGGAGAGAGCGGCTCTTTTCAGAGCCCAGCCCCCTCTTCCCCTGCCCATATGGTTTACCACAGATTAAAGACGTTTGTTGTCTGTTTCTACCGAAGGATTATATCCTGCAGTTTGGTTGTAATGAGTTGGGAAATTGAAAGGAAATCCCCTCTCTGGACGAGTTAGTGGTTGCCCCAATAGAGGGGTGGGGTCCTTTGTAATTTACTGCAGATGGAAAAGCGCTCTTAACAGTGTAAGCCATGATGATTTTTATCACTGTTGTGATCAATTACTTTTCAGATGCAGGTGTCACCCTGACATTCTGTGTTTATGGAGAAACCAAGCTAGCAGGAGGAATTGGACATGACTAAATTGAAGAGCCCCCCATAGCTGGTGGCCTGGTGGTTAGGGAGTTGCCCATGTGATAACAAGGTCATGGGTTTGAATCCCAGGACTGCCAGTGGCACCACTGAGGTACCCTGGAGCGTGTGGTGTACTGTCCCCACACACTGTTCCCCTGGTGCTGCGTCCCTGCCTGCCCACTGCTTTACTCGGGTGAATGAGTTAAATGCATGGTTCACACTGTGTCCTGTGTTCATATCCAGAAAATATAATGATATATAGATGTCATATCTTTGCTGTATCGTCCACCCCTATAGCAGTGAAAAATTCATATTGGTCTGTATGAATTACTTGTAATGGAGATTGTCTCTTATAAAAGCTGGATTAGTGTCTCATATTCAAATAGTTAACTGAATGAAAAATGAACTGGGCCTAAACAGTTCATGTATTGTGTAATAAGAATGGGATGTTTGGTCTTTGGTCTTTCAGTGGTTTCTGGAAAGAATGGGGACATTTACCTCTGGTAAGCTTGCCACCCACACACAGACTTTTGCACATACTGTTGCTTAGACCAGGCTTAACACATCTTCAGGGAGAAGCTCTTCATATATTTGAGAAGAGAAGCACCACTCTAGAGGTTGGGAGGTAAATTAATTGCATATTACTGACCATGAGAGCTGGATCAATACATTTGGTGGGAACTTCATCTGGCTGCTCAAGGATCAATATTCAGGGCTGCTGTAGAGCCCGTTGCATGAGCTGTGAAGTACATCAAATATTTGGCTCTGGATTGTGTTGGAAGCATTGCGTTGTGCAAGAGTGCATACTTTAGCATAATTTGGTATGCAAGAACAGCATAATATACTGTAGCACAAAGGCATGGCATTTATCATCCGCTATCATCTTACTGCATAATATGTTGGACAGCAGGAGCTAAAGTTAAAGAACTCTTTTATGAGAACTGTCAGACTCTCATTTGCTGTGTGAGGCATGATTGCATGGTTGCTGCCATTTCATCCTGTATGTACATCTTCAGCTTAAGCTTCATAAGCATCCAAGACATCACATATGTCAACGTGTACACATTTTTAAAATTCACCCCAATCAGTCAATACACTATTTTTGTCTTTTATTTAGTACTGGAGCTGAAAAACACTACAGGTCAGTAGTCACTGAAATTGTATTTTTATGGACAAGGTTACAGTTGAAAAAAAAACTGAGGTAATGCAATCCAACTACAGTCAACTAACTGGCTAATTTGAGGAGCTGGAAGGAAGGCTGTGCTGTAGGTGTTAAAGAGTGCAGGAGAAGTTGTTGGCGACACTTTAGTTTAGCTGTTGGCGACACTTGAAGTTGGCTAATAAAGTACCATTGCACTGCAGTGGATATTCAGCTCCCGCCTTCGGCCCTGTCCTATCCCAAGCCTCTTGGCTGTGTTACCCCGTCCCCTTGTCCCAAACATATGGCAGGCTGTCCATTCATATGCATAGCTGGACTGGTGGGAGTAAAAATAGCTGGGGCTCAAATTCGCAATGAAGGCAAAGCATTAGCACCCTGTGGCTAGCAGCAGTTAGATGGCTTCTCTGTTTAAGGAAGGAACTGGAGGTTTGACTAGCAAAAAACGACAAGTGAGTAAAAGTAGTGTGGTGGTCCCTTGGTGGACACTGGAATGGACTGTGAGGAGGAGCTTTATTAGTTTAGTATGAGTTAGCAAGTTTAGCTAATGACTATTATATTTTGTTTGTTTTTTTTACTTTAAATGACGTGAAGCTGATTTGTGGTTGCCATGGGCAATGCAGCGATGCGTAAGGCACAAAAGCCAACGAAGGACAGTCCTGAGAGGAGTACCCCTTATCTAAGTAATGTTCCTGACCAGAGTCAGAGCTCTTATTCCTTGGTAAGAATCTGCAGAACCTTTGGGACACTTTGCATCTCCACTTCTCCACTGCTTGGATCTACATTTGAACCTACATTTTAACGCTGTCCACTTTATATACCTTATTGACCTTCAGGCTTTAATCCACAGATCTTGGTTTGTTGTACCTGCATTTTTGGTTTTAACATATTTCATGCAACATTTGTTTGGATGTCATTTTGGTGTTTTTCTCAAGGTGCTATCTGCTGACCTCTCTAAGTTGTTTACATTGCCAGGCAGGCATCCAGAGATATCCGATTGCAAAATGGTATGTGCTGGAGTGTCCTGACAGCACTGATCTCTGTCAAGTTTGGCCTCTTCATGTTTGCTCCTTACAAATACAGTCTGGGTGGTCTTGCTAAAATAAACTAAACCTTTCTATAATTTATTATTGAAGGATATGCATCTTATCATACTGTTCTCAAGACCAGCAGCAGACCAATAGACAGTACAGTTGTGCAGTATTCCTCTTGCCTTCAGTTTTTCTAAATGTTTGACAGAAGAGACTGCCACCTACTGCTTTTTCTCCATGGAAATTTGAAATTTTCTAAGAAAGCTTTTGCATGTAGTGTGGAAAGTCCTGGGCAGTCCCAATGCCTGTAGCGAAGATTTCTCAATTTAAATACAAATGAACAGTTCTGGATCTGTGTAGGGCTGTCACTATCAATCATATTAGTAACTGAGTAATCAAGCGATTTGATTATTAATAATTATTAATGATTAATTTATGACAATTTGATTATTAATGATTAATTTATGACAGCAAACATTTAATTTAAAATCATACAGATGTTTTGGCACCCACTTATGTTGACAGCTAGTGTTTATATGTTGAATTAACTTTATACTTTGAAGAAAATATAAAAAGCTATTTGCTGTCTGTAGAAGTTGTGTTAACTTATTTTTGTAGAAAATTTAATTGAAAGTGTTTTGCATAGGACTGTATACAGGAAGTTTTAACTACAAATGTACATTTGTGATATCCTGCTGGTGTTGGTTTTCTCATTTTCAGTTATACACACAATTGTGTCCCTTGCGGAAACCGTTCTGAATGTTGAACACTGTTTCATAATGACCTGAGGATTTTTTTCCAGAAAGTAACCTAGTAATTGATTTTAGTTAATTATTTGAAATGGTCCTAAACCTGTACTCAAGTAAAGTAATCGTACCATCCATGTTATTTGCCTGTTTTAAAGTTGGAGCGTAGCAGATTTTATTTATTTGCTATGGTTGTAAGAGGAACTGTTGCAACACTGTTTGAATCAATACAAACCCTTTTGATGATCTTGGCTAAACTTTGAGGATTAAAACTTCAATGTCATGCTAAAGTTGTTAAGTGCACTTGGCAGTCCGGTGAAATGAAGCGCATCCAAGTGTTAAGTCTGCAGAGGGCATGAAGCATATGATGGCTTGGCATGAAGTCAGGCTGAAACGTTGAGGGGTGCAGAGCAAAGATGTTCCAAATGTGGCCTCTCAAATTGGCTTGATGAATTCCTGCATTTAGCATTTGTAGTTTTACCATTCTCACAGAATTGTGCAATATATGTTTATGCTTAAGTGTAATAATCAGAGCTGAAAAGCATAGTCAGTCATTAAATATGTTTTACATTCTTCACTTAAATCTATTAGTTAAAGTATATGAATAAAACATATGACTTATTAACAGCGTGTGACAGTGGTCCTTCTCTGATCATTCTGGCCTTAGGTGTTTCATGCCTGTTATGCTCATGGAAACTTAGATGACCTTAGAAGAGCAATTTTATAGGATCTGTGCTGAGGAGATTGATCCTGTTATATACATTTAAAGAATGTTTAAAGGGAATGATTTACTTTGAGTGCTCTTCTGGTGTTGACATGCAATTTAAGTGTAACCTCCTGAGTGGCACAGTGGGTGCTGTCATTGATCTTTCCTGTGTTTTCTCTAATTCCCTCGAAACCAAAGTCCTGTTATGGTGTTACCAGCATTTAACTGACACATACAGAAGGCTGTGGTAGGTAGATCTCAGTTACGATATATTATGCCTTTCAGAAACCTGGTGAAATATTGTATTTCTATTCAAAGTAAATGATGTTCATGATTTTTTTCAAAAAGCTTCGTACCTACGGACTACGTCGGCGAACTAGTTTGGTTGCGCGTGGCGGAAGAATATGCAGTAATGCGGCATATGAGTGAGGGAGTTTTCCTTTTCCTTTTTCTGAGGCTTAGTTTTGTTTTCATGATTTTACAGCTGTGTTCGGATCGGTAAGTGACTTAGACTAGGATGTGTTTTGACTTGCACCAAATTTCGGGTTACATAACTCGTGAACCCCTTGTAGATCTACACATGCAGTAAAATAAATGCAAATAATGTAGCTCAATAACCCAGAATGCATCAACAGTGATCAATTTGAAATATTAGTCAAGTCTAAACAGTGGCAATATTTTTAAGCAGTTATCTGGATTCAATATGATTTCAGTGTTATCTTACAAACCTACCCATCCCTAACCTACAAACGTCCAAGAAGGTTTGTGTTGTGGAAAACAAAACCACACATGTAAATACCAGTATGTGCTACTTTGGGAGTAAATGCCACATACTACACATTTTATCTTCTTGATGTAATGTTACTCATCTGCAACCAAAGCTTTTACCTGTTTAAACAACAGCTCACAAATTTCACAAAACTCACAAATTTTAAAATAAAGCAAGATGTCCCCAAACCTTTATCAACAATGTACAGTAGATCATATGATGATGCTTAGTGTACAGAAGGAAAGGTCCTGAGTGAGTATGCTGTCTCGCTCCCCTCACACCGAGGTTACATCTGACCAAACAGGAGGCAACTGGAGACATCAAAACCAAAATCAGCTAGAACTCCTACTGATATCAGCAGAAAATCCTGGACGAGACACCGGAGAGAAAAAAACAAGATCTGACCCTGTAGCACATCTAGCTTTAATTAATTGCTTATAAGTAGCAACCACAAATAGCACAACGTTAACATAAGAAGAACAGTATCTACTATAAGTACAATTCCTTTATCTTAAATAGTATGATTTTGCATACATTTACATTAGAAGTGCTACATCCTGTACACATTTACAAATGATACACTGTATAGGCTAGCAGAGCAGTTTGGCCATTTTTGTTTTTGAAGTAGCTAATTTAAAAACTTAGGTTAAAAGCGTACATTGCTTTCTAAAATGTAGATTGCAATGCTTGTCTTTATCAGTTGATACGTATACTTTCAATATCAGTATTGGAATCAGAAAAGGGACATCTGTATTGTGCTATCTCTGGATCTCTGCATCTCAACGTTTAAATCTGCCTGCTGTCTTTCTTTCTCTCTCTCTCTCTCTCTCTCTCTCTCTCTCTCACTCTGTGTATGACTCAGAGGAAAAGTTGTGTTTCTGGCATGAGCAGAGTGTTTTTTTTACGCTGCCATGCTGAAAAGTGCTGCAGCATAAACTGCCCTCTCATCGCTTCCTGTGTCCTTGAGGATGGGACTGTGCTGCAGGGACGAGATCAGATAGCTAAGTGTGGTGTAATGCTCGTCTTGTTACGCACCATACAATTAATAAATGTTGAAAGCGTTGCAATTGCTGTCAGAGAAGGATATCTTGTTTATGTAAATATACAAGATATGCCCTTGGCATCCCTAAGGAGCTTTCTTTCTGTCTCTCGCTCTCGCTCTCTCTCTCTCTCTCTCTCTCTCTCTTTCTCTCTTTCTCTATCTCTATCTCTATCTCTCTTTATTTCTCTCTCTCTCTCTCTTTCTCTCTCTCTTTCTCTCGCTCTCTCTCTATCTCTCTCTATCTCTATCTCTATCTCTGTCTCTCTTTATTTCTGTCTCTCTCTCTCTCTCTCTTTCTCTCTCTCTTTTTCTCTCTTTCTCTCTTTCTCTCTCTCTCTATCTCTATCTCTGTCTCTTTATTTCCGTCACTCTCTCTACTGATTTTGCTGTAGTTACCTTGTTGCTCTGTTTAGCTGCATGGCATGAAAGTGAATGTGCTTTAGTGTTGTTTTGGGGATTTCAGAAATGTGGTTTTAACTATCATGTATATGATCCAGCCAGCAGGTGGTACACAGCATGTGTATTAAATGTTTGTATTTTGTGAACGTGTTTCACACATTGGTGAACCAATATTGTTATTAACTTTTGATGAATTTCATGGATACCTTGGAATCTTGAAACGCAGTAAAATAACTGATTAGCATTGCAGCCTTCTGCAAAAGCTAATATTATGATAATGATTAATGAACAGTGCACTGTGCATCCCTATTTTACTGCAGTGCACACACACCCTATCCCACTCTCTAGAGAAACACATATCTTGTCTGCCCAGGAAGAGTATATTACAGAAGGGCATTTTATATGTGGCATTTTTATGTCTCCTATTTTCCTCTCCAAATACTGTTTGCCAGCTTGAAGCTAGACTGGCTGCCAGACTCTGTGTCTGTAACTTTTTTCTCTCAAAAAAACATCCTCAAGCGTTTTTAAGTATATTAGAGGACAAAACTAAGTAGAGCGACCCAACAAAACTGAGTTGCTGTTGTTTGTAGTGAGACTTACAGTGTATATGTGATGCAGTGTTTTTTGGTAGTTGCTCTATACATTGTGTTATTATCTCATGCTGATAGGATCAATAGAAATGGCTCAAAATGATTTAGAATAAATATGTTACATTAAATTACACTAATAAAAGAACCTGGGTGTGTTCGCTGAATGATTGCTTGTTGAACTGAGTGACAGGCTTTGTTGTCATGGTTTCAGAGACCAACTGGTTTCCATGGCTACTGGGCGGGGCATGTTTCCAGTGGCATTGGTCGCCGTGGGATATTGCATTATTCATAAATCCTTCACGTCGTACACTGATTAGAGGACAGAAGCACTCTCTGAATAAATGTTTAAAGTAGAGCTTGCGAGCTGGAGGCCTTTTGACACAATGTTCTATACGGTTCTCAGAAAATGAGATCTGATGTGTGTTCTCGTTTGCTCTTAGTGCTATAGTGTATTATGTTACAGCATTACATTAGTATGTATAAATCAACTTAAGCAATTTTTGATTGATCTTCAGCTTGTCAAGGGTAGGGATGGGAACCGAAATTAGGTTCCAAATAAGAACCGATTCGAAAATACCTGGTTACCAGGTACCAACTGGTACCTCTCTTTTTTTTTTAAAATTTTGTTTCTGTAAATCAGTTCTTAACACTAGAACGGCGGGTAACTGGCTATACCTATAACGGCTGTGTGCATCAATTGAGCGCCAGTCGTAGAATCAGTATCAGAATCAGTATCGCGTTTATGTGACAGAACACATACAAGGAATTTAATTCTAGTAAATGGTGTCTCTCAAGCACAACAGTATCAAACAACAACAATATGTAAAAATACGTGTGTACATGTGCCTACACCACACCCATATGTCTCTTACAGAGCATGCTTGCTGCTCCAATAGGCCAATAGGCGCGATTCTGATTCTGATTCTGAGCCTGATGAAATTACATCAATTGACGCTGTCAACCGTTCTAGTGTTAAACAGTTGTTCTCTTTTTTGTTTTTTGGTTTTTTCACCTTTGTGGAATCAAAACAGGGAATCGATAAGAACCGGAATCGATTAAGTGGAACCGGAACAGGAATCGGAAGTAAAAAAAATTCAGGCGATACCCATCTCTAGTCAAGGGGAATGAAAACTCATGAGTTGCTAAAATGTCTAAAGCTGTTTTCACATGAGTTGCTCTTTCAGCAAGAGATTGTCAATGTTGGATGTGTTCTCAAATATTGGAAAGGCTCAGTTTGGTCTAGGTGGGATGGGGGAGGGGTGAATGGAGGCACTGGTGCAGAAGGCAGGACGTGACATGGTCACTTAGCTGGTACATAGTTTGGCCATAAACAACCAAGCCTCGTGCTGTTCCTTGGTGATTTCAGCATCGTTATGATATATTATGCCTTTCCAGCCTCATTCCAACAGAAGTTCAGAAAACATATCATCTCTCCAGTCTTTTTTGTTGATGTCTTCATGTAAATGTCCCTTCTTTTTTACCTTCAGATGTTTGTTTTCTTCCGGTTTTCCTTTAGTCGCATGATAATGTCACCAAAACGCACACTCTTGCGGTGAACTTTCCGAACAGTGACTTGCCATATTCACACATGGATGCAATCAGACATTACACGTTTGTATTAAGGAGATGGGAGGGTGCCAAGTCTAATTAATAACTGAATGATTTGAACATTTGCATTAACACATATGGCTCCTCTGGTTAATGTATAGAAAGCTTGCAGATTGTAGCCATGTGTGCCGGGTTTAAGAAATCTCAATGTTACTAATTTAAACATTTCCATATTTTTTTCACTTTTGTTCTTCAGCATAAAAGCTTCATAAAAGCTGAGTTGTTCAGACCAACTTTCACTGAATCACCATCTCTTGGTCCAAGGCCTTGTTTTTCCAGTCTCAAGAATGTTAGCATACTTTCTGAGAGCTGTTGTTTATGTAGGATGTTTAAGGACAAACAGCCTTTTTGCTCTCACACCCATAATTCAGATCTGATACATAAAACCTTGATTGTTTGTTGATATTCTGTTTGTCCTATTATAGATTGAATGAGGATAATGTAAGAATTTCTTACATAATGCAGCTTGGGAGGAATCTGTTGAATATTATCAGAGTGTTCTAGTACCCCGGTCAGTGGTGCTTTTGTGAAGCTGACGACAATTCCCCCCCTATCTGATTTCCAGTCTGAGCAGACTTCATTTCTTCGATGCAAGCGATTAACCTACTCATTGTTTTGTCTTTAACAGACTGGCTGCTTTGTGTAATTGGATAGAAACTCCGGTGTGACCTATGAGTGCTTCACTTTAGATATAAGTTATGGTGTATAGAATATTCCATGCCCTCTGCTGTTATTACAGACACGCACAGTCAAGCTAGATGAAATGGAACAATCTTTTCAGATCAAAAAAAAATGCTGCATGTTTCAAAAACAGTCAGATTTGTCTAGCAAATAAAAAAACAATATATGTAAAGAGACAAGATATACCACTGAAACTTTTATCTTTATGTCACCATAACTCACTTAAACAAGTCGAGATATTTGATTAAAGGTCTGGATTATATACCAGGCAGTTTGTAAGAGGAGCAGGAGAGCTGATGGACATTTGATTAAATGTTCTTACTTTCCTTACAAGCCATCCTGAATTTTTTGACAGAGAAACAAGCCTAAAGTTTCAGTGTACATGTAAAGTGTGTAAAGTGTAAAGTGACCATACTGTCATACATGAACACACCACAGCAAACAGTGCGAACAGCACGAAATTCTTCCTCTGCATTTAACCCATTCACCAAGTGGAGCAGCGGGCAGCCAAACAGTTTGTTTACTTGCTCTGCAGTCACATTTGCTGAGTTAAAATTGCCCTAAGGGACAATGACAAGTTGTTGACAAATTTGTTGTAGGCCTGCTGTGACACTGTTCTTCAGAAAGTTACCAAATGAATTACACCCCAGTTAGTATCTAATAGAAATGATCCACAGTTTTAAATGTGTTTCTGAATGTACTAAAGTAGAACGTATGGAGCAGTTAGCTGCGAGTTGTTACTCAGCAACCGGTGCTCAGTGGAATAAGAATGTAGGACATTTCTCAGCCAATCAGGTGGTGCTGGGAGAAAATGTTGTGCAGTTTATGGCATAAACTTGTTTCTTGGCAGCCAAAGTCTACTGTTAAATAAAGAGTCCTTGGTTGAAGAATTGCTCTTCACATTTATGAATCATCGATTCTCTTATATCACATTTGTTGTATAAAGGATCAAACTCAGGTCAAGGGACATTGAAAGTGTTTTTCCCACCGTGGGTTGAATGTTATTCTTCCCTAGTGAGATAGCTAGTTCTCCTAAGAGTCACCTCTTCAATTCTCCTTAGTATAGCAGACTCAGCAGGGACGGCCCATGTGCAGTGGGTGAGACAGACGCTGCCATCCTGGCACCTACTGTGGCCCCCTTAGGGAGTGGGACTACCAACACAAACAGGTTGCATCATCCTCACAGCCAGGATTTAGAGCGATTTATAAGGTCCTTAACTGGAACTCTTAACATCTAAACAGGCAGGATGAGAAAATAAAGTTTAAGAGAGTGTATTTTTATTTATATAAGACTTATAGAGTGCTATACAGCCAGTGTATAATGTTAACAGGGTAAAGGGCAATTTGTAGTAGCCTATTGTCTGGTTAAATTTGGATTGTGTTTATTGTAATTGGGGAATCCTTTGTACAGATGCTTTTAAACTACTTATGCACTGACACACACATATTTCAGACAAAAATCCAATGTATGCAATTCCCCCCCTTGCCTCAAACATGAAGTTTGTTTCATAAATGGGCCCTTGAAGCATGTTGTTACTGTCAAGACAAAATCTAGTATTTCACAGTTATCTCCTGAAGATTTTATCACTTACTAGCTCAGACTTTCCATTTCATAGCCATCATTAACTCTCATTCGCACTCTTTTTAGAAAACCTATTCTGCTAATATTAAAATTTAACATTAATCATTAGTATAGCTGGTGAAACTTAATACTTCATCAAATGATAGACACCCCTCTCATTCATTATAAACTGCTGTATGTTTCTAAGTCAGTTCTTAAATTAGCTCATAATTCTTAACTGCTTTTTTATTGTTGCACTCTCTACCCTGACCTGAGGAAGACCTCCCTTTTGCTCTGAAGGGGTTTTTCAGTGCTTCTGGGGCTTTCGGCTCATTCACTGGGGTCTTGATTTCTGTAAAGCTGTACATATAAATCAATGCACATATTTAGTCTTATTAGCACTTATTTAGTCATATTTAAGTCCCAGTTATTAAGGATTTCTTTGGTTCTTACACCGAACAACAATGTTGGGTGTACTGATAATGAGTATGTTGGGGAAAATGGTACACATTTACATGTGACGTGTTAAAATTATTAGGACATAAAAGGATTCATAGCCTAATTGGTGATTATTATAATTTGTGATATCATTAATAAGCAAAGATAAATAAGAAAGACACTAGTGAGCTGTTATATCTGATGAATAGGAATATGTGATGAAGCTGACGGATATTTTGCTGTCTGATGAAGAAGACAGAGAAATATCATTAAACAGCAAGATCTGAGCTTTAGATGAATGAACTACACCCTTTTATATATGTTGTAACAGCTTATTAATTATTCTGACCCAACCATTAATCTTTAATAAACATCAATTAAATGTAAATATTTTTAGAACCATTATAAGGGTAGACTAACTGTGTTATCCATGCCATCTTTCCTAAAAGGTTTATTCACCTGCCCTGTTCGGTGCAGATGCTGGGTGATGTTTTATCCTCTTGCTGTTCAGTGAGCTGCTGCTGATTGCTTGGCCAGTGCTGACTGAGGAACTGCAGTTCTGTGTAGCAGTTAATGAGAGTTTTGCTGCTACTGCCAAAGGGGCTGCAAATTAACATTAATGTGCTGACACTGATATTGTCCTGAAATGTGTTAATTGCATTGTCGTAATATATAAATATAATGTTGGGCAAAAAAGTATTTAGTCAGCCACCAATTGTGCACGTTCTCCCACTTAAAAAGATAAGAGAAGCCTGTAATTTTCATCATAGGTAAACCTCAACTATGACAGACAAAATGAGAAAAAAATCCAGAAAATCACATTGTCT
>JBBJLS010000011.1:5409593-5434060 GCA_037577275.1 Bryconaethiops microstoma
ACACACACACACACACACACACACACACACACACACACACACACACACACACACACCCACACACACACACACACACATTTAATTACAGCCCTAATTGGATAATCCAGCCTCCCTTGGCTGGAAATAATAATTCATCACATTCCTCCTTGTCTTTAGTTCTGATTATTATGAGGCTGTTTAATGAAACCCCTCTTCTCCACACATATCATTAACATGCCCTGTCTGTGGGTGCCTGCTGATTGGCCTGTGCCTGGAACAGCCTTAAATCACTAATGCTCCATGCTGAGTATCAGACCAAGAGGGTCACAGGGTTCACTATGAACTGGATATTATCATTCAATAATGAAGTTCACTTCACAGGTCACTGCTTCTCTGCTGTACCACTTTCTAAACAAATGTATCAACCACATAACAGCCACATGCTTTTACATGTTCCTGCTGCTGTAGCAAACCTTAACAGAAATCCCCATAGAATGAACCTTTCAGAGAAAGAACATTAACTTACCAGTGTAATGTTTAGGAACACCTATAGAAGAGTGTTCCATTTTTAGCACACGATTTTACTCATTTTATAATAAAAGCGAAGGCTTGAAAATAGATTGAAATCTCAATTTTAAGTGCAATTTTGGTGCAATTTTCAAACTGTGATGCTGCAATTATTTATAATTGCCTTCATTTCACACAATTAATTCACACGTCTAGCCTATATTATCAGGTGAGACTAATCAACAGCAATCAAACAGCCATATACGCATAAACAGGACAACGTAACCTTAATTAACACTCTTGGCATTCTCTCGTTTTCATGTAGCTTCACGTAGAGCCACTCGAAATACTTTTCCAACAGACTTGAAGATGTTCTGCACATTCTGAGACCTTATAGAATTATAGAAAGAACTAGATGTATTTCCACAAGAAAGTGCGAAGTGTGATTGTGTGGGTTGGAGTGTTTGGAGACAAACATTGGTTTTATGGGAAAAAAAAAAAATTATTATTAAAATAATAATTATTTTCACACCGTGGATTCGATTTTCAGGCCACCGCTGTATCGCTGCAACAGCGGGGGTGACATGAATGCACCGGCACTTACCAAGCTATTTCTGGTAAAGCATGGCTGAAAACACACATAGCTGCATTCACAGGCTGAATATATTTAATTAAACCATAACAAACAAACAGTTACACACATCTGTTTTTTGTGACTGACCTGAGCTTTAGTGTCTGTTTATGAGTCTGATTTAGTGTCTGTTTATGAGTGTCTGTTTATGAGTCTGCTTTGTGTTTTGCTCTTCATTTGTTTCTTTGCATTTGTGTTTCTTTGCTTTTTGTCCCTCTCCTGCCCCCTTAGCTGTGACATCACAGACACATGTTTTGAAGGTGACTCAACTGTCCTCTCTCTCTCCCTATATATTACAGAGGGGACTCAACCACAAAAATAGATTTTTAAAATGATCAGTACTCGGCCGCTGATCATCTGATTGATAAGTCGTGTAATCGCACACTGCAGGGTATTTATTAAAAATACTTGTTGGAGATTAATTCAAGTAGAAGCATGACCTACACTATTCATATTTACAGTATATAGGTAATAGCTTTTCAAGCATTACTGCAAAACCCTGTTGGTTAAAAGATCAGATAAAACAAATATACTGTCACTCCGCAAGGTGTGATGGTATACTTATTGCAAGTCGTTTTATGATGTTTCTATTTGTCCATTCATGTTTTCACTGTAATGTTGGGTCTAGCAACATAAGGTAAAAGAGACTGCTCATATTAATTGTGCTGGCATGCCATTATTGGATGTTTTTAATCCACTACAATCAAGAAGCTAATGGAGCAGAACTATAGTTTACTATAGTTTACTGTACCTGTGACTAACTAAACCTGAATTGTATTCTTTGCTAGATTCTGTAAAAGAATTGAATTTAAACATGTATGTTTGACCTACAGAAAGGAAACACAGCTCTCCACATCTCCTCTCTAGCTGGACAAGGTGAGGTGGTGAAGGTCCTGGTCAAACGAGGAGCAGACATCAATGCACAGTCACAGGTGAGTGATAGCTCAGAAATGTTCATATCAGTGCATGTTTTTTCTGTCACTATTTATTGCTGTTTATCTAACAGCTACTTTGTTTGGGTTCAGAATGGGTTCACACCCTTATACATGGCTGCCCAGGAGAACCATCTGGACGTGGTGCGATATCTACTAGAGAATGGAGGAAACCAGAGTACAGCAACGGAGGTGAGCATCTGATTTCTTTCAGGGGGGTGGCTCTGACAATCATTGATGAGAACGGCTGAACGTGGCAGCATTCACAAGCTAATTATATTTACTTAGATCACAACAAACAGTCACACACGTCTTTTTTATACAACTGACCCGAAGTCAGTTTTATGAGCGTGCCGTGTGTTTTGCTCCGTGTTTGTTTCTTCATGTTTAATTTTTTCACTTTTTTGTCTTGGGCATCTGTACGACATGTCTGAGATTTGAAAGGTCTCTCGACCAGTTTTTAAATGATCAATATTTGACCCCTGATCAACTGATCATAAAATTTTATACAAGCACACTTGCACTAGATCTTATCGGACATTTTGATATCGGAGTGGTATCAAAATTCAGCACGAGCTCAGGCGATAATGTGTGCCTATCATGGCTATAAAAGTAGTAATAAAAAAAAAAATTAAGAACTATTAGCAAGCATTATGATACTGTTAAATAAAAAATTACAGACATGTATTTTTTAGTGCATAAAAATATTAGACCATAAACATGAAAGACTAGAGGATTCTGAGGGATCTTGTCAGGTCTGGGGACAGTGACTGTGGACGGCCGCTAGAGGCTGCCACGGGTTTAGTTTTGTCTATTCCTGAGCACACCAGGTTTGAGTTAAGTAATCATTTGTTTGAACCTGAGGAGAAGGAGGAGTGTGAGGCAGTGAGGCAAGCTGGACCCAGCTCAGGTGTGAACCGATGAGGATGAGTCAGTTTTCCACTGCCCAGTTGCTTTGTGGGGGAGAATTGGAGGACGAGGAAGAGCACCTGGGTTTCTGGTGGAGTGGGTAGATCGATGGATCCCTGATTTTGGCTCCAGAGCGTATCGTGGACCCCCTCATCTCAGCTGTGGCTCGCTGAATGGCGAGGCGGGAGATCCGCGGCTCGGAGACAAAGGAGGCGTGGCGGTCCACGATGCTCGCGTCTCTCACCCGCTCCCCAGCTGCCCAAAAAGTCATTGACTTCCTCCGACACTCTCCCTCCCAGGCTCGTGCCTGACTCGAGCCCCCGGCGGGAAAAGCAGGCCTCATTTGCGCATTTGCGGCCACCGCAGGTCTGAGGACCCTCAGCGGACTGGCCCTTGAAGTGTTGCCCCTGCCTTCGACATGGCATCAAGCGCCGCCTACAGAAGCTACATGGTCTGGCCAGCCCGTCGCAGAAAAGGAGAGGTTGCAGTCCCGGCAGCAGGAAGCAGAGCAGGAGATGGCGCTGATAGGCTTGCTCAAGGGCCTGACAAGTTCACTGTGGCTGCAGTCGGACCAAGCGGCTGAGGGTCCAGGGACCCTGCTTGCATTGGTGAGCTGAGCGCTGCCCTAGTTGCGCACAAGCCAAAACCAAGCAGCCACGCCCAAGAGCCGAGCGAGTGAGCCATGAAGCAGCCATGGAAGAGAGCCCAAACATGTTTGTGTTGCGATTCGTTTATGGGTTTTGGTTTTATGTATTTAAGTTTGTGTGTGGTGGACCTTAGTTTCTGTCCACCGTCGTTTTGACTTCAGTTGAGAGTTTTCCTATTCTCCTTTTGTTTTTGGTAGTTCGTTCTGGCCGTCGTGCCTTTTGATTTTGTGTTTGAAAATAAAGAAATATAAAATGGATGTCTGCCTCTGCACCTGCCCTCATTGGGGAGAAGAGGGGAAATGTGATAGATCCCCTCTGGGATAAAATTATTCTTACTTGGTAGTTTTGTGTAATGTCCCAAGTATCCAGTTGTTTATGTGTATTAATATGTTTGTTTTTGATTAATTTATATATGACCATAATAATAAAATAATCAATAGGAAGCTATAAAACAATTTTTTTGGATGTGTCTAGATTGAAAGCTGTACAGCACTGAATAATGAACACTGTCCTGTATTTCAGTAGTGGTGAACAAATATCAGAAAACTTTTCAGAAATTATTGTAAATAATCACAGTACATACACATATTACATATATCACATGTTCATAGAACAGAAGTCAAATTACTTTAAATATTGAAAAAATTACTAAAGTTTATATTACTAAATAAATACATATACTTATAATAACATGAACAATGTTGTTTAAGTTAGCAAATAATTTTGACGGCGAGAACCGACACTGTTTGCCCAATGTCACGTGAATGGTGAACCCAAACGTGGAGCGAACGCAAGTGAGCAGGTAAATCATGCTATTTGCTCTGAGAACGCTTTCTGATAGGAGTAAGGATTCCCACCAGGAATACACGTTCTTAAACACTCACACACACACTCAATGACTGAAAAGTGTGTGTGTACCTCTTCCCGGTGTGTATGGCGTGTGACACAGTACTTCTGGTTCCACGTGGGCATCACGTGACCGGTGAGTGTGACAGTAATAACAATAACAAAAATTATCAGTGGTTCCAAACTGGGGTACATACTGGAATAGAAAAGGTTCTTCCCAAACAGTGTCCACAAAGTTGGTATCATGGCGTTGTCCAAAATGTCTTGATATGCTGAAGCATTAAGATTGTCCTTCACTGGAAGTAAGGGATCTAGCCCAAACCACGAATTAAGACATATGTCCTAGTACTTTTGTCCATATAGTGTATTTTACAACACAGGCGTCAGCTAAGAAATGGTAATAACGCACAAACCCGATTGTTTAATTTTTTATTAATACATTTTTTGTCTCCCCTGGTTTGTAGGATGGCTTCACTCCCCTGGCCATCGCTCTGCAGCAGGGTCATAACCAGGTGGTCTCCATCCTCCTGGAGAATGATACCAAGGGCAAAGTGCGGCTGCCTGCCCTGCACATCGCCGCCCGCAAGGATGATACCAAGTCGGCTGCTCTGCTCCTGCAGAATGACCACAATGCAGACGTCCAGTCCAAGGTGCGTGTCAGGAAAAGGGGAAGCAATTGGGCTTAGCTAGCATTCGCATATGAAGTTTGGCTGACGTTGGGAAATTTGAGTACACTGAAAAAAGAGTGCTTTAGATTGACTTGAGTAAAATGTGTGCATCTGGGTCTAGGAGTAAAATTGAATTACATCGACACAATTATTGTCAAAAGTAAGAAAAATATAAGAAAACTATAATTATGTAATATATTGTGGCTGTCAGATCAAAGCTCTTTCAATTGAAGGTCTACATCTGAACTGAAATCTCTTTTCATTAACTTTCATTAAAAGGAAGAAAGTTACTCTTTTGGAGTTTTGGTTCTGTTACCACAGTAGCTACACGTTATCAGTGTGGATTCTTCGCACACATTCAAATGGTATTCAAAGCACTGGTGTTTACAGTGTACTGGAGGAATACAATTCTGCATGTTTGGAAAATGACGGGATGTTAACCCTCTAACCAACTGTCAGGTGCTTCCACAGCATCTTACCCCCTTTGTGCTTTTAAACTGTCATGTGACTTCGGTGGCTTTTGGTGGGAGTGATCAAGTGCTACAGTGTTTTCATCATGGCTTCACTGCCTTCCATTGTGTACTCTACCACTGACAGTGTTTTGTTCTTGTTCGTAAGATTCTGTCTCTCTTTCTGCATCTCTCTCTGTGTCTTTCTCCTCCAGTCTCAGTGTGCCTGTCTCCTGTGTCTTCATCCTGATGCTATACGGGTTTCTGTCTTTTCTCTATCAGTCCATTCTTCTTTTGTACATGTTGTGCCTTACCTGTGATTGAACCCTTTGATTTGAGTAACTGGATGTCAGTATGTAAGCTCAGCATGCATCTTGTGTAAAGGTTGTATGAAGTGCAACCTTTTGCTGGGAAAAGAAAGAGTGTGAGTGTTTTTTATTGTGTGTGCTTGTATGTGTGTATGTGTGGAAGTTTTGATTTAGGTGGATTCATTTTTCTTTGGAAATGACCATTGACAATAGATTTGAGCCCACAATCATAGAGAAATAAGTGATCTGTTCTTAATTTGCTGTTGTTTGAGAGGGAATAATGTAAGTGAGGTCTTTGTTTATTAATTCATTCTAATTAAAGCCAAAGCATCTCCTCTTGTTTTTTACAAATCTAGTTACTCTTGGCTAAGGTGGGCTAAAAATTTTTTGAATGAATAGTATTTTGATTACATTTTGATTAAAATAGTATTTATTTGATTGAATTTACTTGATTGCTAGATGAGACTGAACAGTGTTCGATCAGCAGTTTGCATGAATATACTTTTTATATGTGAACAAATGTAAGTTAAAAAATTAAATGTTCTCTACAGGGAACAAATTTAAATATGGCATTTCAGGCCACAAGTTTTGTTTATCAGCAAATTTGTTTCAAAGGCTTTGTCTTTTTTCCACAATAGTATTTTAGCTTTTACTTTGTAGTTTATTTTTTAGTCTTTAAGACTCTTACTTATAATGCAACTGAGTGTAAACTAATCTTAGTGATTAGTCAGAATATAAAAATTTCATTCCAAAGTATATTATGGTGTTACATGAAAAACTGTAAAAACAAATCTTATTTTACACACAAAAATTTCTTTCTGGATAACATTTATGTAATTGTCGAATGGCAGTGACATTTCTTGTGTGTTTAAACTGAATTTTAATACCTTTTTTTAAACGAAATCTTTCATATAACAACGTAACGTATAGGTTAAAAAGAATAATTATCTAACAGTCAGTGAAACCCAGTTGATTTCATGTTAAAATTTACATATATACGTGCCTAAAATTATTGTTGATGCAAGAAAATTTCCACAGAAAAATGGAACGACCTTTCTTTATGCATGCAGAATGTGAATATAAGGTGTGTGTGCGTGTGTGTGTGTGTGCACGTGTGTGGAGAAGAGAAAAATAACAAAACTGTTTCCCCTTCATATTCTTTGCTGCTACAGATGATGGTCAATAGGACTACTGAGGTAGAGATATTTTCTAGTTCAGACTCTTCAGCATCAGTTTATTTTGCATTTTTCTTACACATCTACTGTCCACTTTGTGGCACTGCATGCGAAAACATTTTTTTTTCTTTTGTTATGTTCCAGTATAAATATATTTACCTGTGCATGGCTGACTGTCTCACATAAGTATCACTCAGAAACTGTTTGGATGTACTGAGTTGTAATATCCATTTATCAGTATTACTTTTTAATTGTGCTCGCCCTGAACTGTCACATTTGCTTGCTTTTATGGTGCCTTAGTTGATGATGAGGATTTGCTTGCTCAAATGATGATATTACAAACTGACATGGGATGAAAATCCAATAAACCAGACAGTCTGCGTTCCCCCAACATCTGTAATCCTCTACGTCATGGATTAGGATTCCACAGTGCTTGTGTACAGTCAGTCTGAAACTTACATAACTGACCATCAGGGCTATACTTTTCAATGCACAGCTGTTCACTGTTCATGTGATCAAATAGGAGAAAAATAACATCCAAACATTTTTGGACCTACACTCAACAATAAAGGTTGAGTTTCTAGGAGGGGTTTCTTGGAAAAACCTTTAACTGCTAGAGAACCCTTGCATTATTGGAGAACCATTGCAAAAAACAAATTAAGGATTTACATTCTGACTAATTTTGATATTTGAGTATCCACAACAGTTAATGAGAGACTTTGGCTGAACTTAACATAGGTCTATACACTTACTTTTGTAGGTTACAGCATGGTGTTCAGTAACAGTTTAGCAGCTTCTAATAGAAAATTTGATGGGCTGCTCATGGCGGCTGAGTTGCAGAGGCTGCCTCTTCAGATGAGCTAATAAACTATTTGAGCTTACCAGGTGCACTGGATTTTTATGTAAGATTATTTATTTTCACTGTTTCTGGACTTTAGCTAACATCAGTTGTTAGCCTAGTTAGCAAAACGATCTTCCTGAGATATCGAATCTTAATGTAGCTGTTCTAATTCCCAAACATGAATGAAAAAGACTTTTAATCCATTTTGGAATTGAATCTTTCATATAACAACGAGACGTATTAAAAGAAATAATTATCTAACAATCTGTGAAACCCAGTTGATTTCATGTTGAATTTTACACATTTATACCTGCTAAAAATAATCACTGATGCAAAGAAATTTCCATAGCAAAATGGAAAGCTAAAATCAGCTAGAGTCGTTAGCCTAGTTTGCAAAAATATCTTCCAGAGATACCGACTCTTACTGTAGCTGTTCCAGATGTTCTGACTATTGACTTTTCACTCACAGTGCATCTTTGGCAACATGCTCAGGCACTGTGGTTGTACACTGAGGTCTTGCAATAGCAAAGTATAATATAATACACTTACTTGTAAAATAAGCAAAGTCTTCCTGATTGATTTTGTTTTTTTTACCAGTTTTATAAAATTTTAAATCCAAAATTCATCTAAAAGAAGGAAGTAAAATCTATATAAAACTCCCTGAAAATGTCATACTAATCTTTAGTTAAGATTTTGGCATTTTTATATACTCAACAGTTTCATAAAATATAATCCTATTTATCACAATATAAATGTAACAACACACTTACACACGTGAGCCCTGTCTCTGGGCACAATGCATAATTTTCCTGCATGCCTCTATGATGCGTTTGTGTAAAGTTATGTTAAACAGCCAGTCACCAGCATTGTTAGATATTGGTACAAGCATGCTGCATGCTTATTAACTCACGCTGGTGTAATTTACTCCTTGGGTATCAAAATTTGGAAACAAATGACAAAAGCATTTTTTGATACTCAATAGTATCTAAGCAGTTCAGTTGGTGCCATCAAAGTTGTGGTACTCAGCCCTAGGTGGTTTATTTGGTACCTTTATTCTTCAGTGTAGTGGGCACCCATGAAATTACATTCGTTTAACTCGCAAACCTGGTGTCAACAAGTTTGTTTTCTTCCAAGTACACAAAAAGCTTGACGATTTCATTTGTTGAGCTTCTAAAGTTGTTTTGATTATACAAACCTGATTACCAATTAGAACTGCAACGATATTTTTTTCATTGCAAATAATTACAGAATAATGAGCAATTATAAATAAAAAATTAAAATCGAGAATAATCAAGGTTTTAGCCTGCAGTGAAATGTTTTAAGCATCTAAATAATTATCTGTGAACATCCATACATCCGACAAAAGTGATATTTGTATCAGCTCATTAAATGTATATTTTACTTTTTTTTTTTGCTGAAGGATTTGTGACCCATGTAGACAGGATGTATGAATGTTTAAATCACAGCAATAAGTAATTTGAAATGTGGTAGAGTAATCTAATGATAACTGATTGAATGTGTTTGAACTGGTTAAGACAGTAGGCCTTGTTCATTTAATTTCCTGCATGATAGTGAAATACAGCTATGAACAAGATCAAAAAAATATATATTTTAGAAAATGCACTGCATAGCATGTTGCACCACCTATATTTTGTTTTGCACCAGCTTTGAATGTGTATCACATAGTCAATGTATCCTTCACACTTTTGTAAATGATGTTTTCACATTAAATCGGACCGTGACTTTCAGAATGGAAAGGTAAGGCAAGAATTTCACGTACTTCCAATTGCTCGGCCAATCTCTACTTTCTCATTCCTAACATGATTTTATAACTGATTAGAATTACATTCGATCTATGCCCCCTTTCATTTTAGGTATATTTCTTTGTTTTTTTGGGGTGCTTACTTTCTTTCTTTCTTTCTTTCTTTCTTTCTTTCTTTCTTTCTTTCTGTTCTTTTCTTACCCTTTTCTACTCTACAGTATCTTTACTAAAATGTACCACTCTGTGTTTGTTCTGTTACTTTCATGATCATATATTTTTGTATGTTAATTTGATTTGGGGTCTCATCTTCAGTTTACGGTCCTCTGTTTGCATGCCTGTGTCTGGGGTCTAATCTCTTAATATTTCCTGTGAATGTGTGCCCTGTGCCAGTTTTAAATGGGCTTTCCCTAAGACTCTTATTCTTGTTATTCTCTATGTTTATACTTTATTTAAACGACAGAACAATTCTGATGAACTCCCTCCCTGACCTTTAAGTTTTATATTCAAACTTCATCTTCTGATATGTAATGCCATGTGTGACTGCTGCATGCCTGTACAGTAGATGCAGATCGGTCAGGGATGCATTTCTGGTAGCCAACATTGTCAGTAAAGGCAGATGTAAGATTTGGCATACACTTTTTATACCTAATGTCTTTTTGCAGCAACTGTTAAGTGAGCTTGATTGCTACAGATATTTCTTTTGAGATAGTGTACAAAACCCCATTTACTCACTTATAACAAAATTATAATGTACAAGCCAGTGGTTAGTTGCTGAAATTTATTAGTAAAATGTATTTAAAGCTTGTAGTTTGGAAATATTTTTGTATTATGTTGCTCATAGCCATGATTTTATTACAAATGGGCTGAATCGGTTTTCAATTTATTAGTAAGTATAGATAAACTGTGGAACTGAACTGTAATCTGGCAGTTAGAGATCAGGTTACTGGGATATTCCTTTCTGCTAATGATTCCAGAATGGCCCTTGAGGTCAGATGAGCTGCTCTTAGAGCTGCCCTCACTGACAGTGTGGCTTGTGAGTGTGTTTTCAGCAGGTGTGTTGTGTAATAGTGTGTGAACTGCTCTGTGTGTGTATCCCCCGTCCTCTTCCTGTGTTGCAGAGTGGGTTCACTCCGCTGCACATTGCAGCTCATTACGGGAACGTGAACGTAGCGACGTTGCTCCTAAACCGAGGGGCTGCTGTGGACTTCACTGCGAGGGTGTGTGTTTAAGTGTGACACATACTCAAACACACACACACACACACTCACACACACACACACATACACTCTTTGACTAACATTGTAGAGAATGTCAGATAGACTTTATATTCATGCCTATTTGGCACAAAACAGTGCCACAGTCTGCACATTTATGAGAACATGCAGAGCTCTTGATATCTCGCTCATTTTATCTGTCTATCTCTCTCTCTCTCTCTCTCTCTCTCTCTCTCTCTCTCTCTCTCTCTCTCTCTCTGTCTCTTTCACTCCATCAGTCTCGCTCTGACACTCTCCTTTGTTCTCTCTTTCTTGCTTGCCTGGTGTGTGTCCTCACTTTCCCTTTTATTTGAAAGCTTGAATCTCATGTTAAAAGGATCCTGATAAATCTACACATGATCTGAAATACAAAAAATTGTCCAAAATACAAAAAAATGTCCCACATAAGGGCAACTTACCCTACTTAGAATTCATGCGCACTTAGCTTTACTTCACGTACCCTCACTTCTAATTCTTATGTGTTTGACGCTGCTTACAGAATGGAATCACACCGTTACATGTGGCATCCAAGAGGGGTAATACGAACATGGTCCGTCTGCTGCTGGACAGAGGCGCACAGATCGACGTCAAAACAAGGGTGAGTTGCAGTAACTCTGTGTTTAAACCTTGAGGACAGTGTGATGTGTGATTGCGTTTCCTTCTTACTGCAGACTCAGAACCTCAAAATCTCTGGTGAAAACGCAGCTTGAATACATTGCAGTGGAGTATTTCCACAATTACATCATCATTTGCATTACCTCAATGTTGTGGTGTTTCTTGTTATTGAAAATGGGCACTGCATTGTTATTTTTTTGTCAGCTTTGTGTTGTTGCATCATTAGCTCTTCCAGAAGCGAGTTGACGGAAGGTTTAGACTTAACCCAGGTCTACAGTAAAATAATCAAACACTACCATCAATTCAGTCCTGAATCTAATCTCAACTGAACATACAAACATAGTGAAGACAAGACTGAATGCGAAAAGACCCTAAAACAAGCAGCATCTCATGATGCAGTATTACAGGCCAAGCAGAGCAGAGTCTTTGGGTTGCACACTTGAGTGAGTCAGTATTTTAAACTACTTACTTTGAATTATCGTTTTATTTAAGATCATATTAAGATCAGATAAGATAAGATAGGATAAGATGAGATAAACCTTTATTAGTACTGTAATAAAGGTTTGCATTGTTATGGCTGAAAGTGAAGAGCAGCAAAAAACAACAGAATAAAAGCTATACATCACAACAGCACAGTATAAAAAATAAACTATAATTTTGGATTGGAAGATTATAAATACAAAGGCCTTTACCCATATAGGACTACATGTAATTCATCCATTATAATTGTAAATACCATCAAATAAAAGCTGTTGTTCTGCACTTTACCCTCACAGTCATTGTTTCATTGCAAAGTGTATTCATATGTCATTTGAAATGCTAAAAATGTGACTAAGTGAAAATTGATCACTATACAAGTAAATATGTAGTCAGAATACTTTTGCCATACTGATATAACACAAAGCCGCAAGATGCATATGAGCCCTTTAACCAATCATAATGTTCTGTAATATGTACTGTGTACATCTTAACCAATCACAGTTATAGACGTAATGTTCTATAGTGTTCTGTAAAAGAATGTTCTGTAAAAAGTATTGATCAAAATATTTTTTGCATGACTCAAAAAACCTAAATCCATGAAGATGTGGGGTCCAAATGACCCATTTTGGAACCATTTTTTAAAAATACTTTAAAAAATAGTTTGAGAAATAGTTTGACCATTAATATGTTACTCAGTAACAAGCCTAACAGTAGTACAGTAGAAGCCGCTTTCAAAAATTGCTTGCCAACTACTGTGTAGTTGGCTAATATTAGCTGTAGTAATTTAATGTTTAGCTGATCTTCTGAATATCCTAATGCTGAATGTTTTAAAGTCATATGAACAATAGACCTAGGTGTGCAGTTGAGAATAGCCATGACAACTGTTGTCTGAGGAAAATTCCTAACAGCAATTGACACAGGACAAAATGAGATGCATAGAAGAGGACAGTCAAATGATGAAATGTTCTTAAACATTGTTTGATAAACAGAAAATACATTTTATATACGTACATATCCTTTATTTTAAAAGTTATTTATAAAAATCAATCTTGGACAAACTAATAAACAACTAGTAGTTTTATTAAAATATTAAAATATCCTTTTTAGCACAACATTTGAACATAATGAAAACAAGATTGGATTACACTGAATACCGAGTAAGAAAATACTTCAGTAAGAACAATAATTTCAGTCTGATACACTTTTTGCATTCCAGAGTTAACATTGTCTTTATTTTTTAATCAGTCATTTTAATGATGGATCACTGTGTTTAATATAGTAATTATAAAAGCCATATTGTGTATTAATTAATATTTTGATGTTGCAATTTTAATTATTGATATATTGGGTTATGATGTCTGGACAATAAAGCTACTTGACTTGACTTGGACTGCTTTAATGTGAAGTGAGTCCAATCTACAGTAAACTTCTGTAAAATGTTGAAGTTTTGGTTCTGATATTGGAGTTAAAATCAAGCGCTGCCATGTGTGATTAGAGTTTGAATGGCTTAACCACACTGCTGGCTGTCTTATTGATTTATAGAGAGGTTGTTGTAGGCGAATGTTTGCAGAAATCAATTATCATTTCCACTCTTTTAAAAGTACAGGCTCCGGTTTATATAGTGTCACCATCTTTGTTTCATTGCTTCGTGCAGCACTGTAGTAAAACACTGCATTATGGGACACGAGGAGTGAATAAATCACTAATAATACAGTAGATGAGGCTGGATCAATGCATCGTTCTGCGTGTTAGTTGAAAATATGTTGAGTCACCTTATGGCAGCATGCACAGTCATTTACAGCTACCTGGTAGGTACAATTGTGTTTCCTGCTTAACACTGATTCATACTAGAGTGCCAGCTGGTTCTGTACTGTTTGATCTCTATTTTCTATTTTGTGGTCCCCCACCTGCAGTGTGTCTGACCTATTGTCCCATCACCTCCAACACACACACACACACACACACACACACACACACACACGCACACGCACACACACACACTCTCTACCTACTTCAGCAGTGCTCTTTGTACTATCAGCACTGAT
Organism: Bryconaethiops microstoma; assembly: GCA_037577275.1. Classification (NCBI taxonomy): domain Eukaryota; kingdom Metazoa; phylum Chordata; class Actinopteri; order Characiformes; family Alestidae; genus Bryconaethiops; species Bryconaethiops microstoma. The sequence goes on from JBBJLS010000011.1 coordinate 5,423,641, forward strand.
GTACTGCTGCACTGCAGTGAGAGACAGATTTGAGAGGAAGAGAGACCTGCAGAGAAATTGGAATATTGTGATTGTGAGGCTACATGTGTTTAGGCCTGTCATGATCATTGCGTAATCGTCTGATTGCAATGATTTTAGCTAATTATTATTTTCCAAATTCACAGCCACTAATTTAGTCAGTTTAGACGTTAATAATTACATGCAGTAAACAAAAAAGCCTCTGCCGACTGTGAATAGTAAATATTGAACATGATTATGTTGGCTAAATTGAGAGCTAAAAGGACCACGGGGAAGGAGGATAAACTGGCTGAGTTGTAGCGAAAGCAGAAATGTCTATATATATTTTTTCTGCTTAGCTTTCTCTGTGTAGAAAGCACACGCCATCAGCACTGTATCAGCTTCACTGTCGTCCAGTATGATTGTTTAGATCTAAAATCATTTTAGCTTGCAAGAAATCCTCCAAGATTGTGAGAATTAGAACCGATAGTCAGGAATCCTGTTTGACTGCATAATCTGAAAGTAAGCTGTGTTTTATTTAGTGTGGGGACTTAAGACATGTGTAGGGTCTCTTGTGTTTTCAACATTCATTTGGATTTTGTGGGCCAGACATAAGAATGTACATAATTGCACAAACTGCATACACACCTGCCCACTGTAATAGTGAGGTGCAGAAAAACAGCAGCGAAATAGAGACAATGCCAACATGCTCAGGACAAAAAAGAAAGCGCACGTTGAGGGACAATAATAAATTCCTCCCCAGTACAACAGGGGTTTCATTCTATCTGTGTTTGAAAAAATACAGGATAACACAGGAAGTCAGTGAAAAAGGATGCACTCCAGACAAACTTTATATGAGCATGGAGAGTTAAGTTACTCAAATGTAACTCTGATTGCTAACACTGCTACACAATACCGCTGATTTTTGTCTGCTTTAAAATGGAGAACATGCTGGATTTTTCTTGCCACATATACTGATGTTCATAGAACGATTTGTGCACAGTGCACATTCCTTTTCGGGCAGAACGTGTCCTATTTATGCCTGAAATCTGGTATCAAAGACCTACATCAGACCTTTGGTGTTTTAACAAAAGTGTTAAGTCTTCAGCTTTAGAAATACAGCTCTTTTTAGAGCACTGATGCGGGGATGGTGTTGTGTGTGTAATACTGCTGCTGCTGAGTTCACTGAGGGACAGCAAATAGACGTTTTCAGGCAAGCTAGCTTATTTCAGTAAAGCATGCTAATCACTGAACATCTGCAATGCTTGGCACTAAGTGGTGAAAAAAACAACAAAAAAACACAATAGTTTACTGCTGAACAAACAACAATGAAAGCTTACTCACCAAAACAGGCAGGCTGAAGCTATTACAGCCTCAAATAATTCCTCAAAAGAGTTATTTTTACTTGACATTGAGGGCAGTGAGCATTCAGAGTGGGACAAGGGCATGGCAGGCCTCGTGTGTGTGTGTGTGTGTGCGTGTGTGTGTGTGTGTGTGTGTGTGTGTGTGTGTGTGTGTGTGTGTGATTCATGTTGGCAAATGGGTCAGATCCAGTGGTGCTTTTTAATGAAAACGTTTATTTGATGTGTGTGTGTGTGTGTGTGTGTGTGTGTGTGTGTTCTCCACAGGATGGCCTCACACCTCTCCACTGTGCAGCAAGAAGTGGGCATGACACAGCAGTGGAGCTGTTGCTGGAAAGAGGAGCCCCCATTCTAGCCAGAACCAAGGTAAATACAAACACGTACATACACATGTACACATACACAGACGCACAGACATTTTTTAAATATCAGGGTATGTGATCATTTTCATTCCATACGTGTATTATTTGTAAGTAAGTACAGCGGGGTTCAAAAGTCTGAGACCACTAGAGGAAATGCTTCCATTTTTTCTAATTTAATACTAGTAGTTGTATTTTTTCCACATCTTTTTTTTTTTTGCTTCACTGACAGGTTCGTGCAAAAGCCTATAATCAGCAGGTCAAATCTTCCCGGCATTCGTCTAAACACGAGTTTCGGTAGAAGACTCGGCAACAGCAAAAAAACTCTATCAAAATTTGCTTACATACTATTATCAAAATTTGCTTACATTTGAACAGCTCCCCAGAAACTGTGCTGAGTTTTGCATTTTCAGTATTTCTTTATTTCACTTGCGGTAACCTTTCTGTGTTTTAAAACTTTTCAAACCCTAAACCAGTGTGGTCTCAGACCTATTGTTTCTTTATGTGACAATAATAATATACTAAAGAACAGTTCACCTGCACAGTATGGGTTTATTTGCTCAGAAAACATTAAAATGAATACTAATAACATAAATACATTATAATTTATGTATTATAATTAACACATTGTCTTTGTTCAACCGTTCCTAACCTTCTCTAGACCAGTAGCCACTTTAGTGCCTGGTTTGACTAATCAGTGCTTCATAAATGAAATGAATTGTGCTTCTAATGGAATTTATCAACTACATGTGTTGACTGAGAGCCATGAGGAGAAGTCGTGTTCTTGTGTAATTCTAACCAGCCAATTAACTATTAATTGCAAAGTAATCACACTAAGCTAATCACCATCAAGGATATTAAACTTCATTTCTCATTTTCTCCCTTTTTCTGCAGAATGGTCTCTCTCCTCTACACATGGCAGCACAAGGGGACCACGTTGAGTGTGTTAAGCACCTGCTGCAGCACAAAGCCCCTGTAGATGATGTCACACTGGACTACCTGACTGCTCTCCATGTTGCTGCCCACTGTGGTCATTATAGAGTGACCAAGCTTCTGCTGGACAAGAGAGCTAACCCTAATGCTCGCGCTCTGGTACTATTCCTTACGTCATCCGTTTCATCCTTATTTTATTCTTTATTAAATGAGACGGTAAACGTATTATGACATAGAAAACAAGGAAGAACATTTTATAAGGGATGGGATTATAAATGCCGTTAGTGTTCTGTTTTCTGGAGGAAAACTTCAACATTTTCAGCTTCTGTAAGATAAATTTATTTACCATGGACAATAATATCAGTGTCTTTCACTGTATCTAGAAAAGAACTCAAAACCCATTGACTTAAACCATTCTTTGACATCACTGGGCAGTTTTCTGTAAATAATTTGAGCTACATAACTATATACTACAAATTCAAAACGTATACCTTCTACTACCACAATGTAGATTTTAGGACAAGACAGCATGAGAAACTGTTCCTGTTAAGTTTAATGCAAATTCTAAGCCCTGGAGCAACATAAAAAAAGCCGTTCCTGTTAAGTTCTTTTCTCTCAAGGCTTTCCGGTATTCACAGTGTTCAGGAAGTTGTAAAAACAATTATATTTCTACACATTTCTGTGTTACTACCAGTTCTTCCATCTAAAAAACAAGCCACATCTCTGAATGAACAAATGTTAGATGTGAAAGCTTAATTTACAACTATCTCTGAATAATTCATGCAAGTGTGCTACAGAAATGTATAAATCTTACTTTTGGAATAGAGTGACTTCTGAAGGCTTCTGAAGGTGAAATTCCACTTTGTTTTCTATACTTTTCTAAGTACACCTCAAAATGGCTGACCTTGGTAACGGACCATATGCTGGCCATATACTGACCATATGCACCAGATAGAGATCTGACAAACCAGTAGACCCATCATGCCCATGTGCAGCTGCATCTGAAAGACCCAGTGCTTACCACTGAAAATGCATGGAATCTGTACCGGTGCCTTGTTGGACCAGTAAAAATACACCAGATAATTCTGAGTGCAGAAGGTGCACTAACATGTTCTCACCATTTATTCCATCTCTGTGTCCCTCAAAGAATGGCTTCACACCTCTTCATATCGCCTGTAAGAAGAACAGAGTGAAAGTGATGGAGCTACTGGTCAAGTATGGAGCTTCCATCCAGGCTATTACTGAGGTATATATACACACACACATGCAAATTTATATTTATATAATTTATATACCTTATTGTTAGATGCATAGTTCAGTAGATGAGATGGTACATTGTACAGAAACTCACCCACTGACATGTTATTTACTATCTATGTCCAGTAAACCTACAAGTAATTATACAGCTAGTAAAAATTGGCTTTTTAAGTATCTCTACTTTCCTACATCATACTAGATAGATCATTCATTCTATCTAAAAATATGTGAGAGAATAATCTGGATTTTATACAGTTAAACTGCTCTTTGGCCAGAATTGTTGGGCTCGCCGTCTACTGAATTTATGCTTGTGATTTTGACTTACAGACTTCTGTCTTGTTTCCGTTTTGCCTCTTTGTTTTCAGTCTGGTCTCACTCCTATACATGTGGCAGCGTTTATGGGACACCTGAACATTGTCCTCCTGCTGCTGCAGAATGGAGCTTCCCCTGATGTCAGCAACATAGTGAGTATCGTTAGTCTGCGTATGTGTGTGTGCCTGTGTGAACATGTGTGTGTGTGCTCTAATTCATGCTATCTTTAAACACAGCGTGGAGAGACTGCGCTACATATGGCTGCTCGGGCCGGACAGGTGGAGGTGGTCCGTTGTTTGTTAAGAAATGGCGCCATGGTGGATGCCAGAGCCAGAGTAAGAAACATAATACCTATGCATTACATTAAATGAAGTGTGGTATTAGTAACAAATCCTCATATACAAAATAAACAGTTTAAGCAATTCCTAGCATTTCAGCATTTTTTAGATCCAGAAGCATATCAAATCTTTTTGGATGCGTTTGTAGTGAATCAGACTTTTCAGTTACACTTTATTTTGTGAGTCTGTTTTGGATGCTTTGTAAATCACAACGTAATTTTCATTGTTTCGCTGATATTGCACTCCCTCTGCTAGGAGGACCAGACCCCACTCCACATCGCCTCTCGACTGGGGAAGACGGAGATTGTGCAGCTGCTGCTACAGCACATGGCCCACCCAGACGCTGCCACCACAAACGGCTACACACCTCTTCACATCTCTGCCCGCGAGGGTCAGCTGGACGTGGCTTCGGTTCTACTGGAGGCCGGAGCCTCACACTCCCTCGCAACAAAGGTGAGGAACAAGCGCACACCACTAACGTATAATCACTGGATGCAGCCAGTTGTTCTTTCTGTGTGTGGTCCGAGCTTGGAAGAGGCTAAGTCCAGTAGTAAGCAGTAGCTTGCCAAGAATGTCGGGAACACTTGTGCTATTTCTGTGAGGATGGGCCTAGTGTTCTATTTTTGTTTCTAATGCACTCACATTGAAATATAACCTATGCTTTTGAGTAAGAGAAGAAAAGATTGTTGATTTGGTCCTAATTCAAAAACCATTATAAAAGCTTTCAGCAATATGAGTTTTCATGTATGTAACCTTGTTCTGAACCTGAAGTATGTGGAAAAAGTTTATGCCAGCATACCTCAGTCAAGTGTATTTGATAACAGTTATACATGATAATATTATGTTATGTTATTAATTAACAGATTATTTTGATACTAATTATATAATCAGAGTAAAAGGCAGAATTATGTAATAAAAATGAGCTAAACTGAACAAAAACTATGGACGATTCAGGGCTCATAGGTCAAAAGGCAGAGAAACACTCTGGACGAGCTGCCAGTCTATCACAGACTATGCATGATGTGCCTCTAATTTGTATATAAATGGATGTGTATATACGGCTGATTCTTCGAAATACATGTAGGACAGTTTAAACTGATGATTTAAAAAATTGAATGGTTTAATTAATAATGTGACAGGGCATGACATATGTTTTATGACATTAAATTGAACCAACTCTAAAAATATGTAATCCAAGGCTGAGGTCAGTTCACAGACAATTCCACCAGGTTTGCTGATGAACTCAAATTCAGGTCAGGGTACATTATTGGACAGATTATTCTTCATTTAATACATTACATTCACATAACTGATGAGATGGCGACAGCCCTAATGTGATTTAATGTCACACTGTTTTGCTCCCATTCTTTGTAACTATATGAAATAGCACAGAGTAATTGAGCGGATCTCCTTTCTGTCTGGGCCATGGATAAACATGATCATGTGACTTAATGGCTTGACACGCCTGTTTCAGGGAGAACTTGTGTCTCAGTAGCTCCCCCTGCTGTGTGTATTACAGCTGTGTCTGTGTAGCTTTTTACTGCATCAATGCATTGTGATTGCTTCACGTTGCATCAGCACTTTAACTTCTGGCTGGTGTTTTTTGCACTGCTCATGTGTCTCTGTGCTGTGCTGAGGATGAACCTGATATCAGTACTTGGCTAAGTAATACTTCTAATAAAAGACGAGCAATAAGATACATACTGTACCTTTTTAGAATTACTAGTTACCTTTTCTTCTTTGATCAGTAGAAATAGTCAAAAATGGCTTAGAATAAAATGGTATATTAATTTACATTAAAATACAGTTTGCTCCTGGAAAATGACTTTTGTGTAAGATTTTGTTCCAACAATAATAATGATAATGAAAATAATGATAAGAATGATTTTGATCAGCTTTAATTTGGTGTGCAATGACATATTTGAATGATATATATGTTCTTATATAATGCTGTATATGTGGAGGGCCTTTCATACACTTAGCTAGTAGGGCACATGCTTCAGTTGTAAAAAGAGAAAATACAAAATGCCCAGAAGACAAAAATCAAATGAATAGATACATGTGAATAGCAAAATTTGTTCAAATGAAACTAAAAGCACAAAAATAAAATTCCATTTATGCAAATGTATCCTTTCTAACACTCAAGGTCACTTTTCTATTGCAGTACAGAGAAAAGGTAAAGAAAGAAAGGGAACTACTTTTTAAATTTAAAAGGATGTCCTGACTAATAAAAAAGTAGAATTCTGAACATGAGCCAAACATGACCATGAGCCAGACTTTCCTATCATCTAACTCAGTCTGTCTTTGTTCTACTTTTTTCCCTTTCAGAAGGGCTTCACTCCACTACATGTGGCATCCAAATACGGCAGCCTTGATGTGGCAAAACTCCTCCTGCAGCGCCGTGCCCCTCCAGACTCAGCGGGCAAGGTGACAATGAACTTTCACATGAAATGGACCGTGATATATTTCCAAGATCGTAACGTAAAGTGAGACAGGAGTGCAGTAAAGTACTAAAAGTTGTGCATTTATTGAGTTTTCGAAAAGAATGTGTAAAGCCATAATTTGTTCTTGTTTTAGAGAACCTTCCATGCACATGGAAATAATTATTTTTTAAGTCCAAGCTTATGTACGAGAATGTGAGATGTTATTGTGTGTAGTTTATAGAGCCTAATTCATAGACTTTCTTGGAATGTGTTTAAAAGAAATACATAGAGGCTTTATTGACGGCAAGAGTTCCGGTAAGCATAGCTTTGGATTTGATGATAACAAGATCTTTTTTATACATAATTAAAACAACACCATATTTCTGTTTCTTTTCTTTAATAAGGAATCAGATAATGATTCCTGCCCAGCTTGCACTTTAATCTAAACGATAACATTTAACCGTTCGACATTAACAAGTTAACAACCCCTAGTAACACAGCTTTCTTGTATAGTCTTTGTGTGCTTGTGTGTTTTATTGCCTTTGTTATGCTAACAGCTACTTAAAAACCATCTTGCACTCACCCTCATCCTTGCAGAACGGACTCACGCCTCTCCATGTTGCTGCGCATTATGATAACCAGAAGGTGGCGTTGCTGCTTTTGGACAAGGGGGCTTCTCCCCATGCCACAGCCAAAGTAAGAGCCCAGTCAGGTTCTTCTACTGAATGGTAGATGGTGGTGTGCATCTATCTCTAGAATGCAATGCTTTGGATTTTCTTAATTGAAATGAATACATTCTTTTGGCACAAATAAAATATGCATCAACAGAATTTTCACGTACAATCTAATTGTTAATATTTGCAAATTGTAACGATAAGTGTGCATGTAACATTTTAATCATGTGAAATTGTAGTCAGTTTTACCCAAGTAAACTCATTGCATGATATTTTTAGTAGTTTTCCATTACTTATTCTATTAAATCCTCACTTCCGCCATTTCTTGTCATTTCTAGAACGGATACACTCCTCTCCACATAGCTGCAAAGAAGAACCAGATGGATATAGCAAACACGCTCCTGCAGTACGGAGCAGAGACCAACATCCTGACCAAGCAGGGCGTGACCCCTCTTCACCTGGCGTCTCAGGAAGGCCACAGTGACATGGCTGCCCTGCTGCTGCAGAAGGGGGCCCATGTTAATGTGCCCACTAAGGTAACTGGCCACAAGCAAGCTGTTTATAATTAAAAGACCAATTTAGAAAACTAAATTTTCATGTACTACCTACACATTGTTTGTTTCAAAGCATACACTTTATGGACAGAAGTATTGCGGCACATTCAGGTGGTCCCTTATTTCCAGTGAAGGGAAACCCTAATGCTTCATCATACCAAGACTTTTTGGACAATGCCATGCTTCCAACTTTGTGGACACAGTTTGGGAAGAACTATTTCTATTCCACCAAGACTGTGCCCCAGTGCACAAAGCAAGCTCCATAAAGACATGGCTGGATACGTTCAGTGTGGAAGAACTTGACTGACCCTCATAGAGCCCTGACCTCAACCCAATCCAACACCTTTAGGATGAACTGGAGTGGAGATTGTGAGCCAAGCCTATCGTCCAACATCAGTGCCTCACCTCAAAAATGCTCAAACGGAATAAATGGGCACAAATTCCCACTAAAACTCCAAAATCCGGAGGAAAGCCTTCCAAGAAGAGTGGAAGCTGTTATAGCTGCAAAGGGCGACCAACTCCATATTAAAGTCTGTGTATTAGAATGCAGTGTCATTAAAGTCCCTGTTTGTGTAATGGGCAAGGGTCCCAATACTTTTGTCCATATGACCATTCCTACAGTGTTTTGCACTTCAACCCAATCCATTCCTTTCACTTTAAAGTAATAGGAGGTGTTGTTACTGCAGACAGTCTTCTACTGGAGTGGAAGGTGTGGGGAAAGCAGTTAGGCAGTGTGCTGTTACTGACTGTGAGAAAAGCAAATGAAACACTACTGTGAGAGGTTCTGAAAGTTAGATTTTTAGAAATCTGTAAGCACAGACTGATTCTGATATATACAGAGGAAAAATATCAGAAACATAGTAGCGTGAACATACCTTTTATTCTCAAAATATCCTGATGAATTAGTTCATTATATTTCTAACAGACTTTGAAATATATAAAACAAGCCCAGACTGTACATGCAGATATTGTTCATTCTTTTAACACTGAGCAGATGTTTTTTGACTCAAGAAAGGAATAATTCAATCGTGTGATTTATTAACTTTTGTTGAGGCTTAAGATGTCAAGCAATAATTAGTTAAAGTACCATGTGTTAATTTCAATTGCTCAGTAATTTTTTTTTTCAATCTGCTGCCAGTGGCTTTTCTTAGCTGCTCTCTCATGGTGTTTATTTACTGAACTGTGCAAGACAGTGTCTGATGTAAACATCGGATTGATCTTGTGTCTGTTTTTCCTCCTTCACAGAGTGGACTCACTGCTCTTCATCTTGGTGCTCAGGAAGACAAAGTCGGTGTTGCTGAGATTTTAGTTAAAAATGGTGCCAGTCTGGACCAACAAACCAAAGTAAGGGAATTATTCCACTGCAATCCGATACTGACCTTAAAATCAGTATCGGAAGGCAAGCACAAACAAACCTGACAGTTCATAACATTGGAATTGCCCGAGTCACCTGGTTAAGACAGAACAGTAATGTTACAGATCATTATTTATGCTTTATATGAATTTAAAAACGATTTAAAATCAATCTCCTATTTTCTAGCTGGGTTACACACCACTGATTGTCGCCTGTCACTACGGGAATGCCAAGACGGTCAACTTCCTTTTGAAGAACAGTGCCAGTGTCAATGCCAAAACAAAGGTGTGCTAGTCATAGTCCTCACAGAAAGGCATGGTTAATCTCTGAAGCTTGTGTTCTGAAGGTAAAATCAGTATATTCTCTTTTCAGAATGGATACACACCCCTTCACCAAGCCGCACAACAGGGCAACACACACATCATCAATGTTCTGCTTCAGTATGGAGCTAAACCCAATGCCATCACTGTGGTGAGTAGTTGACCATGCACATACACACACACACACGCACACCCCCCCCCCCAATTACACACACACACACACACACACTCTCACACATACATACACACACAAACACACACTCAAAGACACACACACACACACACACATACACACAAGCACTCTCAAAAACACTCACACACACACTCTCACACATACAAACACACACACACACACACGCAAAGACACAAACACACACACACACACATACACACACTCTCACACATACATACACACACTCTCACACATACATACAAACACACACACACGCTCTCAAACACCCACACACACACACACACACACACACACACACACACACACCCACACACACAAAAACACACACACACGCACACACCCGCA
>JBBJLS010000011.1:5440107-5451554 GCA_037577275.1 Bryconaethiops microstoma
ATGTATATGTAAATCATGTTATGAGGCATGGCATGTCAGGACATGGACTTCTATAAAAATGAAATAAAAATACAAGCAAAACCTTCTCCTTAAATTCATCCCACTACGTTCTAAATTGCATACTTAAGTGAATTGAGCTGAGATTTGAACAAATATAACACTAAGACTCGTATTCTTTTAAATCAGCTGGGGTTTTTTTGTTAAATAGTGATTTAGTATTCTTAATATGGTATTTATATACTGTTCAAATTTAAGTAGTTAAGCTTAATATTTAAAATAAAATCAATGCAATCCATCAAATGGATTTTCAGGTGAACTGGCGTGGAATGGCATTTCTCATTTCTCATAAAAAGCATTTCTCAACATTTGCCTTTCTTTGTTAAGGATATTTACACACTGTGATGGCATTGTTCTTCTGTTTGCTGTATATCAGGTTTAATTCTAGTGCACTTAATCCTGGTGGTGTGCCATTACAAAACAATTCAAGCATGTTTTGGGACTGTTTCCACTGTTGTGTGTGCTGTCTCTTTGTAACATATCAACATCAATACATGTCTGTGTGTGTGTGTGTGTGTGATATAACCTGCCACTTTGAGCTTCCTCTCATTCATGCTCAGTCTGCTGTGTGTGTGCCTGTGTGTGTGTATGTGTGTGTGTGTTTTTGCATGTAGAAGCAAAAAAAGCCCAAAAACTGTGAAATTAGAAATTCCATTATTATTACATTATGAAGTACAGTAGGTTCATCTTCAATTTCAGAACAATGTTGTCGCTGTCAAATCAAACTCTCTTAACTTACATCAACCTGTGCTAAAGGTAACCTCTTAAATTCCAAGACTTTTATTACTTTGCGTGTATTTGTTTGGAAATTCAAATTGTAGCTGTTGTTAAGTTAAAGGAGTGAATTCCAGTCTGATGATTTTGAGGAGTTTAAGAGGTTGAGAACTTTATAAAAGTTGTCATTTTTGATATACAAGCGACAATTTATTTTTCCAAAATTTGCCAGAGTAGAGCATATGTTGTTGTCCTATTATGAGTAAAGCAGTGTTTTCCCCCTTGATTTCAGCTTCCTTGTCAGCTTCATGGTGGATGCCCGCGGTGGTGCCATGCGAGGCTGCCGTCACAATGGCCTGCGGATAATCATCCCACCCAGGAACTGCAGTGCCCCGACACGAGTGACCTGTCGACTGGTCAAGCGCCATCGCCTGGCTACTATGCCACCTATGGTGGAAGGAGAGGGTTTGGCTAGTCGACTTATTGAGGTTGGACCCTCTGGTGCCCAGTTCCTTGGGTAAGCTCTTCTGATGTTGCAGTAATCTTGGTATGAAAAGAAGAATATGTAGTCTACTTTCTTATTATATTATTTATAATGTCACAGTAACTGCATTGCAGTTCAAGAAATAAAATTGTTTGTGTGGGAATGCTTTTGCTGCTTTGCCTAAAATCTCAATATTCACCTCTTATTTTCCCTCTTGGAAAAATTTGCTTTTCTTGCTTTTCTTATGCTGAACTAAACACTTCTGCAGTAACACATAAGATTTTCATTTGCTTCACAGCTTTCACTAAGGAAATTTCTGAGCCTTGATTAACCATTTTGCAAAGCAAAACTCCCCACTTATGAGAACGCTCCATGATTGGTTTGATATGTTAACTGTAATTGAGGAAAACTTTGAATAAATTCTTTCTTGTCCTTGTATGAATTAAATTTGATATTCTGCTTTAAATGACTACTTCAACATTTTTCAGACGAATCTTTTTCTGCTGTATCTGTAGCACACAGTTAGTTACTTTGCAAAGCATTATTTTTGACACACTGCTGTGTGCCTAGTAAAAAAAAAAAAACGAAGCAAATGGGCTCCTAATATTGTCCACAGTAATCAGGTATAGATAATAGAGATTAGTTTTAGAAAAGCTGGAGTATTTGTTTAATACACTGCTTAAAAAAAAAATTAAGTATAAAGAATTTCAACAATTTTTTTTTAAACTTGTAAGTATCTGGACTGCAGGCGGTCAGAGAAACTAAACCACAAAACACATTGATGAAGATGAAGACTCCACCCCCAAACTGTTTGTCATGTGCTCTTTTTTTCCACTGCTTCTATTGGATGACAGTAAGCTTCATCTCCCCACTGCCCCACCCCCTCTGAATGAGGGTGAGAGTTTGGTTAGCCGCATTCTTCAACTGGGGCCACCAGGGACCAAATTCCTGGGGTAGGAGTGACGCATATGAAACAATCCATGGATGCTGGTCCCATACCCTTTCTTCTCCTTCTGTCCTTCTTTTTACCCTTCTGTTTTTTATTCCATGATTCAATGTGTGTGTTAGTGAGACTGTTTTAGTGTATTGTGCTTTTGTGTAAACTTTTTAGGTTCACTTTGGTCTTTTTCTGTTTTACATTTTGCCCTTGCATCATGAGTTGTGTCTAAACCTGTTACAAAGCTACGGGAGCTTGTCAAAAGCCTAGCCAACGTTTTAGTCATGCATAGAAATCAGATATTGTCTTATCTTAAGTTAATGTTGCTGTAGGCCTACAGTCATCCTACCTCTGTTGTCCACATACACAGAGATTATACCTGGACAGGCTTTAGCTGATTCTATGTTTTGAAGTCAGTGTATCTGGGCTTAAACACCGCCCAACACAAATTTATATTCATAGAGTCCATCATTCGTCTCAGGCTTGTAACATACAGCCATGGAAAAAAATTACTTTTCCCTTTCTTTCTGTTCACTGTTTGTACAATTTGCGGCAGTGTGTGTGTGTGTGTGTGTGTGTGTGTGTGTGTGTGTAAAATGCACAGGTTGCTATTCGTTTATGAACTATTGCAGTGTAAGCTGTGTAAAAAATAAGAAACTCCTCCATATGTGTTGTGAGTGCAGTAGTGTTTGTATAGCAGCTTTTCTATCTGCTGTATTCCAGCAGCTTCGCTCCTGATTCGGTTTCTGATAGGATGAAACAGAGTCACACATGCACACACATTTAACATTACTATTTTAATTATTTTAATTTGAGTAAAATAATGTAACTGTTGTGTATTTGACCATTTCCAAGGTATAATAAATCATTTATATGTATTATTTTTACATTTTCTCCAAACATATTTTTGTTTGGAATTTTGAATCAAGTGTGGTCAATATAAAACAATAGTGACATGCACACACTACCACACATTACAAAAGCAATAAACAGAAAGAAAATGATGCGGTCTCTTATTTTTTCCATGGTTGTATAGTCACTATTAGAACAAAACTTTGTATCTCCAAAGGAAATACTTCATAGGATAGGTATAAACAGTGTCTGCACCGAATGTAAGTTAATGCAAAAAGACATCATTTTGGACTTTTTCTATTGGTCCATTCATCATGAAATTTTTAACACAGTATAAAGGACGCCAGATGCTTTGTGATAAATTGCTGACAGCTAATTTAGAATGTCTAGAATCAAGCAGCATTACACTTTTGTAGTTTTGACATGTTTGGACAAATCATGAAGACAAGATTCAGTGCCATTAGGAATTATTGCCACCTTGAAGATGAGCAAAAAGGCTATGCAAACATCTGTTGTTTGTCAGTTACATCTTACATGAGGAAATGATTGAAAGATAAAGCATATAAAATCTAAAAACTCATTAAATGCCACCCTTGCAATCTGCAAAATTATCCTATTCATATTTAACCCCTATGAGACTATAAGAACTCAGTAGAAGTCATTCGTGACTGCTTGTTTCATTGGGGTCTAAATATCAGGTGATAATGAGGGCAGAAACCCTGATTACATAAAAAAAATACTAAAGATCCAAAACTATTTATCTCTATAGGAAAATTGCTATCTCGAAAGGCTTGCTAATGGAAAACCTATGTGCAAACCATGAGTGTAAGTTCCTGGACTTGATAAACATCTTTGGGACTTCAAGGATGATGTAAACCTGTTTACCCTATTTCAAAATGTGGTGGTGATATGATCTAGGGCTGTGGTTAGATCTTCCAGTGATCCAAAGTGTACTTCCAAATCCACAATGATCAAAAGGTAACCTAGTGGCCATCTAAACCAGACCCTATGGAAAACACATGAGGTACGCTGATACAGAGAGTGTGATACCAAAAAAGCATGAGGAAATTTCACATTCTTACACTTTTCCCACCACATTCTGCATTACAACAGAGAGCTCACTGCGTATCATTTGATGGAGTGATGGTATGAAAAGTACCAACTGAATTATGAGAATTTGTTGTGAAGTTAAAATGTTAGATTTTGTTATATTATTATGGTAAGATCAAAATGATTTGCAAGTGTTTTTGCTCATCTTTATGAAAGTGCCAGTAACTCTGGAGATTATTGTACCTCAGGCGTGCTCAGTCCTACTCCTGGATATTATCTACTGTACAAGCTTCATCTCTGACTGAATGCATTTTACCCTAATGTTCACATGTTCCTGGCCTCTTGTTTGGTGGATCATGTGTATTAGACAGCAGTTGGAACTAAATGTCCAGGGGTAGAGATTTGCACACCTGATATATGTGCTGTACTGGCATGGGCATTTTTGTAGCAGCCTCGGCTTTCGTAGCTCCTGTGGTTAAACATTTATAGTTTTTGATGTTTATCCTGAACATTGGTGAATAATGTGTATTTCTGAATGTGATTTTGTATTCTCACACGTGTCGTAACATCCAAGAAATACAGAAAAACAGATGCTACATAACAACCTGACACACAAACAGGCAGTTTATAACTTGGTAAGTTTCTAAAGAATAATTTTTGAAAATCTGATTTTTGTGTGGGCTTTCAGACCAGTGATTGTGGAGATCCCTCACTTTGCTGCTCTGAGGGGGAAGGAGAGAGAGCTGGTGATTCTGCGCAGTGAGACAGGAGAAAGCTGGAAAGAGCATCACTGTGAATACACAGAGGAAGAACTCAATCAGATCCTAAATGGCATGGATGAAGGTGAAATTCTTACACCAATATCTCCATTTTTGTATATGATAGGTCTTAGTTGTTTCAAGATATTGTTGGATCAGTAAATAATTTTTTTTCTGAAAAAAATTGAACTATTATGTAGAATTCAGTGTATCCATTCCTCATGTCTGTTTATTTGTTTTTACTTGTTGAAGCTCGACCTTAAAACTTTTGCCATTACTAACTACATATGTTACAAATAATTGTCATGTCGATTTCCTGTTTTCTCAGAGTTGGATACTCCAGAGGAGCTGGAGCGAAAACGTATTTGCCGCATAATCACCCGGGACTTCCCACAGTACTTTGCGGTGGTGTCCCGGATCAAACAGGATAGTAATTTAATTGGTCCAGAAGGTGGGATCTTGAGCAGTACAGTAGTACCACAAGTCCAGGCTGTCTTCCCAGAAGGAGCGCTCACGAAACGCATTCGAGTTGGCTTACAGGTAGTTATAAATATTGTATACAGTTCATATAGACATATACAGCCATTAAAAAAATAAGAGACCACATCATTTTTTTTTCTGGTTATTGCTATTGTAATTTGTGGGAGTGTGTCTGTGTAAAATGTGCATGTCATTATTGTTTTATACACTATTGACCACAACTGATTTAAAATTCCAAACAAAAAATATTTGGAGAAAATTTAAAAATAAAACATATAAATAATGTATTATACCTTGAAAATATTAAACTACACAACACACACATTATTTTACAATTGCAACAATTAAAATAGTAATGTTAAGAGCAGAGTGTGTGGATGTGTGACTCTGTTTCATCCCATCAGAAACTGAATCAGGAGTAAAGAAGCTGTACTACAGCACATAGAAGAGCTGCTACAAACACCACTGCACTCACAACACATATGGAGTCATTTCTTATTTTTTACACAGCTCACACTGCAATACTGAACAGAAAAAGGGAGACATGATCTCTTATTTTTTTCCATAGCTTTATATTTGGACAATATATAATGTTTCCATTACTCTATTTACCCTCTTGAACATGAAAAAACTGAGGCTGTACCCCCATCAAATTCCCTATTCTCAACAAATATCGTGTCTCTCAGTGACATGATAAATTACGTTTGGGAGTACTTTGGACATTTATCATTACATTTATTCTTGCCTCTTTCTCAATTAGGCTCAGCCTGTGAATATGGACGTGGTGAGGAAAATCTTAGGAAACAAAGCTACATTCAGTCCGATAGTCACTCTGGAGCCTCGTAGGAGGAAGTTCCATAAACCCATCACCATGACGATCCCAGTCCCCAAGAGTTCCTCAGATCCCATACTCAACGGCTTTGGGGGAGATACGCCAACACTCCGACTGCTGTGCAGCATCACAGGTGAGGGGATTCACATACACACATCATTAACAGGTTCATTAAAGTAATAGCTTAACCGGGCATGCAGATGTGGTCAACAGCCAGCATAAGCAAGTAACCACCAATTAGCCCATTACTGATGAACGTCTGTGTACCAATGTACATTCCTCTAGGTGGAACCACGCCGGCTCAGTGGGAAGACATAACTGGAACCACACCGTTAACTTTTATTAATGACTGTGTGTCATTCACCACGAATGTGTCTGCGAGGTAGGTCCTGATGATACTGCTAGGTTTAATTGTGTTATTTTATTTGATATTGCTTGTATTTTTCAATGTATTTTGCATCAAGATAGCATAAACGGCATTGCTCTTGCTGGACCTCCTCCATCACTTTGGCCACCACAACAGAAATCGTAGTTCATGTTCTTCTTCATTCTTGTTGTCTAATCATATTGAGTTAGCAAAAGCTCAAAAAAATGCATCACTAAATTGGCGAGAAAATTGGGATTCAACAAACAAACAAATCTATAAATAAATATTAAAATGAATGCTTGCCAACCATTTTCTGCAATGAATCGTGTCGTTATATGCAAAATTCAAGAATTAATTCAAAAGTAGTGTATTGCGCACTTTTATTTTGAAAGTATTGAAAGTACTGCTAAATTACCAAAAGTGGAATAACATTTGGTTTGCAAACACTTTAAAGCTTATTAACAGCAGTGTTCCCTTTAACACAGTTGCAGTTACAATATTTATTGTAAATCTCAATTTAAAAATGAATATAATCAAATGTAAATGCCACTTTACATTTGATTACATTGATTATAAATGCCACTGCCAGGGCATTCACGTTTTATCTAGTCTGTTATAGAAAAGTCCAGAGCCACGATCATAAAATTATATAAGGCACCTTTTGAGCAACAGCAATTTTAACATTTATAAATCTGTTTCTGAACAGGTACAAGCAGAAACATTTTTATTTTATGTTCAGTAGCAAGTGTCCCTGTTAGAGTGAGGGGAAGTGGTTGAACACAAAAAAAGCAACAAAATAATAATAATCAAAATAATAGTGATAAAAAAACTGAGTTAATGTGCTATAAAATAATTGTTGGCATTAAGTAAATAATGCGTTAACATGATAATAATGCGTTAACTTGCCCAGCCCTAATTAAAATTACATGTAATTACACGTAAGGCTGAAAATCAAAGTAAAATTTCCTTGCTATGTTCTCATCTTTCACTTCTCAGATTCTGGCTGATAGACTGTCGGCAGGCCCAAGAGTCAGTCAACTTTGCCACACAGGTGTATCGAGAGATCATCTGTGTGCCATACATGGCCAAATTTGTTGTCTTTGCCAAAACACATGACCCCATAGAGGCACGTCTGCGCTGCTTCTGCATGACTGATGACAAGATAGACAAAACTCTGGAGCAACAGGAGAACTTCACAGAGGTGGCTCGCAGTCGGGATGTGGAGGTGAGTCTTTTATTTGGGAAGATATACTGGTTGCCTCATGGTTAATGGTATTCCACAACTCATATAAAAATGTGCCCTGGCTGTTCTTTGTTCAACTGTATTTGGGATAGTATTATAATTTTTTTCAATTTACGTTTTGTACAAGAAGACATTAAAGCACTGTGTAACATTGTTAGTTAAAAGTCAGTTCGGATAGCCTTGTTATAAGTGTTACATTGTGTATATGTGACCACTAACACAGTACCTGTATATTATGTTAAAAACTCTTCTTGACTTATTGACTTTGTGTGGCAGTATTCATTTCAAACAATGAAAATTACTAAATGACTAAAACTCACAAATGATCATGTTTGCTATCTACATTTATGAGATCTTAACATGTCAATCATTGCATTGTTCTGTTCCATTAAAGGTACTAGAGGGAAAACCAATCTATGCAGACTGCTTTGGAAACTTAGTCCCCCTGACTAAAAGTGGTCAGCATCATCTCTTCAGCTTCTTTGCCTTCAAAGAAAACCGACTTGCCCTCTTTATAAAAGTGAGTTATCTGACTTACATTCATGCTCTGTTATTAGCAAGTCAGATACTACTGTAAACTGGGACACATGATAATGTGATGATAACCATGATGAAGAAGTGTGTATGTTGAAGCTGTTTCAGTTTTGTACTATTAGAAAAACGCTAAATCCTTATTGACTGTGTTTTAAAAATGCATATTAGGAATCTTATTGATTTCATGTTGCAGATACGAGACAATACTCAGGAGCCTTGTGGTCGGTTGTCCTTCATGAAAGAACCAAGATCATACAGAAGCCTGGCCCATAATGCTATATGCAACCTAAATATCAATCTACCGGTTTACTCTAAGGTAATTAACCTCACCCATCTTCTAATACATGATGATTGAAGATCTATAATATGGAACAAAAGCAACAAAAAAACTCAGCCGTGAATCCATTTAATGTATCTTGACCATTTACTAATCTCTCGAACACTTTTTTCTGTTTCTGTAAAAAGAAATGTCCATGCATGCAAATATTTTTATGTGAAGCATTTAACTTCATTGTTAACATTTTTTTATGTAATTCATGTGCTGTTTCACTCTGATGAACAGAGATAAACACATTAGGGGTGCAATTCCGTATTTGAGATTTTACACAGCTTTAGTTAAAGCTACATCTCTCTATTTAATTAGATGTATGAATGTCTAGAGATGATTGACAAGCTTGCTGACATCCATTCAGCTCCATAATTATTGGCACACATGGTAAAGATTGGGGAGCAAGACCATTTTCACACTAAAATATGAGAAAATCTTATCCTTAGTGAAGTAAATTTAGTCTAGGCAAACAAACCACTTATGTATTTTTTACACAACTATTACAGCCTTTGAAATTCTTACGAGCAAAATGTAACTCATGAATGTTTATATTGCATTTGTTCAAGTCCACCCAAGTGTTCAGGAATTCCTAAGCAAGGGGTGTCGGATCTTATCTGCAAAATGCCTACTTGGCTGCAAGTTTTCATTCTAAACAAGCAGGAGCACATCTGATCATCCGTTTAAAGTCTGAGAATGGAACCAGGTGTGCTGCTGATTTATTGGAATGAAAACCTGCAGCCACACCGGTCTTAACCGTTCACCCATGACTGCTTGTTTCACTGCATTATAAATATGAGGTGAGTCAGAGACCAGATTCCCTTAATCACTTATCAGATACACAGTAAATACATAAATGAAATGAGACTGAAAGACTAGAAAGCTCTGTGATGAGATGAATAAGAGCATCCAAAACAATGCTGTTTGGTTGGGAAAGGGAAAAGTACTAAATGCAAGGGTGCCACTAACTGTAACACATGGATTGATTCAAAATAGTCTTAGACCAAGGGTGCCAATAATGATGGAGCTCCCTTGAGTAAAGTATTGCAATTAGGGCTGTGGTTATGTTCAGATGTTTCTGTTAAAGTAAGGTAATATCAAAGGTGTGCGTAGGCATTATGGTTATTTAATAGTTTTAAAGAACTAGACAAAGCAGTCAGTATTGACAAATAGATGTTCAAGTTGATTGTGTGTACAAACCTGAACAAAACCTGGAAACGTATGCTCAGATTTCACAGTATTTAGAGCAAATTTTTTATCAAATTAGCCAGATTTGCCAGCTGTGTCTGTCCTCCACACACCCATTCTCATGCCGTGCCACATTAGCTGGCTGAAGAATTCTGTTGCTATGGTAACTGCTTTGCCTGCTTTCTCTTTTCCCTTCTCTCTGTCCTGTATCCCTCTGTCCCTCTTTCTCTTTCTCTGTGCTCTCCTTTCCTTTTACTGCTTCTTGCTCCTCAAAGGAATCAGATTCAGATCAAGAGCCTGATGAGGAGGTAACTGTGGAGATACTTTCCTCTATTGTCTTAACAGTGGTTTGTTTTGAATCGTCCTCTTTACTCTGTAGTTTCCAAAAATGTGCTGTTTTTTTGGCAAGTGAAGTTTTCCTCAGCTTGCTATGCCTGGGTGATTCCTGCACAGTGTGCAGAAACAACTGTAATATTAGGCAGTGGAGTTATTACACAGCACTTTTCACAGTTATAATTTGTAAAGGGTCTGTCAGTGTAAAATATCTAATAATAAACCCACCATAGCAAGAACACTCAAGCAGTTTCACTAGAAACATGTCCCTGTCCTCACTTGTCACTCATGTCTATACTGAGCCTGAATCAAATACAGCAGGTTCCAGTAGGAACAATGTTTTCCATAAATGTTGCATGTGTAGACCACTGGAGCAACCCAGAGATCACATGAGATAACAGACGTTCTGTGACTCTTTTTTATTTAAAATTCAGACTGTAGTTGTTTATTTGTGTCCTCTTGCATACCTTCATAATAAACATATATATGCAGTATGAGGTTTTTAAGATGGTCATGCATTAAGACAAAAGGATGATTGTTCACAAACCCTTCTACTGTTGTGCCAGTTCAGTCAGTGGTTTACAACTAACTGAAACTGTTTTACTCGGTTCTCTTTTCAGACTAGCCGAACACTTGGGAAATGTAAGGCTTTTCACTTTTCTTGTTTTATTGCATTTTCTTTCACCACATGATTGCTTTTAACCCACTAATTTACAGACTGAAAGCCTAACATAGTTTGGCATTAATTAACATTGATAATAATAAGAAGAATAAGAATAGTTGATGTACAATGTGTAATTTTATATTTTAAGTGTTCCCCTCCCTTCCCTGTCCAAAACACATCATGTACTGAAACAGAGATTACCTTATGCCTAATTTGTCACTACTTGCAAGACAGTATAATCTTGTGAAGCTTTCTCTCAGCTTTCTCTTACTGATTTGCTGGTCAGTAAAGAGAGTAAACCTTTAAAGGAGATACTGTCTGCGCATGAACAAAAAGAAAATTTCATTTGTGCCGTGGTGATGCATGTGTGTGGCTTCCTGTCCTCTATTAAATGTTACATAACAATCTGCAAAGCAAACTAGTATTCCTGTTCATACATACATATATATATATATACATGTGTGTGTGTGTGTGTGTGTGTGTGTGTGTGTGTTTGTGTTTCCAAAAGTTGTGTAGACACCTGCTTTCACCAAAAGGAAAAGTGCAATAACAGGAAATTAGGACAAGACAGCTACATGTTGTCACACATATTGGAACATTGCTAGGGATTTGACTGAATTCAGAAACAA
>JBBJLS010000011.1:5461326-5475838 GCA_037577275.1 Bryconaethiops microstoma
TACTTGGGTTATCTTTGTCTAGTATTCAAATTTGTTTGATAATCTGAAACATTTAAGTGTGACAAACATGCAAAAAATAAGAATCAGGAAGGGGGAAACCTCATATTGCAAGGTGGCCTATGGGACTGACTGTTAGTGGTATGCATAGTTAGGTGGTTAGTCAGGAAATCACCTGATATGTTACTACCAATCTTCTGCACTGAAATCTCTCAGTCTCTTAAATTTCAGAGTATATCACTGCTCTGATGGTGTTTCTACTTGTGTTGAGTAAGTAAAGAGGGTTTTATAAGCAGCAATAAGTAATTCAGATTTTTATTAGGTTGACAGCATATTTTTGAAAATTGCAAGTCATTTTTTTTCAGAGTTTTGTATATTCTGTTATGCAGCACAAATATCCCATCTAATCTTTTTGTAGAATTGGCTGGTGAACTTGAATTTAGTGAAGAACAGGTCAATCAAATAAGAGTAGAGAATCCAAACTCACTTCAGGACCAAAGTCATGCCCTTTTAAGACTATGGATGGAAAGAGAAGGGACAAGTGCTACAGGTAGGACAGTTTATTTGTATTTCTTTGTGGTTACTTTGTTTACAGGTATCTTAATATTGAGTGGTCAGTAATATGTGTGGTCATTCATTGTTGTACCATACTGATTAGTTCATGTATGGCTGAAAGATATTCAGTTTAGCAGCCCGCTAACCTGTTTAGCCCTTTAAACAGGTTAGCAGAACTCGTTTGAGAAGATTTTTGTTGTGAGAAGAAAAAATAATTGATTTATGATGAATAAAGACCGTAACAGCAGACACAAGCATGATATCTAATAACTAACACAATTGGTCCAAGGGGAAAAAAATCTGGATGGTGCCAAATTAACAAAACAAAACGAATCCTGCTCTTTTGGCTCTTGAATCCCAAATATGTACATAATAAATAAGTAAGTACCAGAAAGAGTTCCAAATTAGAGATTAATAGCAGAAAATCATGTGAATAATTGCGATTAAATATGTTAATCGACTCTAGTCAAATAGTAAGAAATTGTAGCTCATCATCTGGCTACATCTTCCACTAATCTAAGACCGGCTTGTGTTTAGACCTTCCAATGGGACCACAAGATTGAGTCCCGAGATTGAGTTTATAGATGTTTTCCATAGCTTTTTTGTTCTTTTGTTCAAGTTAATGATATTTTGCTGAATTTTTTTTTTTTAACAATGGGAACAAGTGATTCTGGAGGACACTATATGAAATTAGCTAAGATTCATCATGGTTTCTGCTGTAACTGAAAAGACCTAAGCTTGTAAATTGTTCAAGTAAGTGTTTCTTAATACTGCTCATGGCAAATGACAGCACCTGGTCCAGCTCACAAAAGACTCCCTATTCAGCTGATGAGCTGGGTCTATGGTGATGGATAAAGAAAAAATTTCAGCCATATAAGGCTGTGGGTTGCCAAAGGCAGGATTAAGAAACACTGGATCAAGCCTTCAAGATGATGCTAAAACAGCATTCAAATCATGCTGAATATTTTCAACTTCTCCACAGAGAGCTCTTTGATGACAAATCTTACAAAGATTAATCGTATGGACATTGTACATCTCATCGAAACAAAGATCATCCGGTCCACTCAGGATAAGTCATCGCATACCTATGCAGAAATTGAGCAAACCATATCCCTGGATCACAGTGAAGGTAATCATAACACATGTTCCTATGAAAATCACGTATAAGAAAGAACAACGACTTTGGAAAACCTATTAGTCATCATATTTAAACACACATTTTTTTCTCATTTGTCATCAAGTTGATGAGAGGAAGAAATTATTAATGTGAGGGACTCGGCACCTCACTAGATTTTCACTCACCTTCACACTTTCTTTACTTATAAAAGTCATGAGTATTATACATAGGAGTGTTCGCCAAATGTTATAAATGTAAATGTATTAACTTCTGTACAGGTTTCTCAGCTCTTCATGAAGAGATTGACAGTCCTAGGCCTGGTAGGCGTCCAGAGATCACTCCAGGAAGGCCAGAGTCTGGGCAGCAACCCCCACTGGTGTCTGTGGAGGATCTCTCTTCCAGTATATCTTCCCTCAATGACACTCAGAAGGAGAAGTTGCAGACAGACATAGATAGTCAAGAGTAAGTCACATGAGAAATGCCACTTACTTTCAGTC
Source organism: Bryconaethiops microstoma (assembly GCA_037577275.1). NCBI lineage: Eukaryota > Metazoa > Chordata > Actinopteri > Characiformes > Alestidae > Bryconaethiops > Bryconaethiops microstoma. The sequence goes on from JBBJLS010000011.1 coordinate 5,463,493, forward strand.
ATAAAATTATTGGTTCTGAAGCTATTTTATGTTTAACACCATATTTGTTTCCCAGGGTGTCTGGAGGCCCAATACAGTCTCATTTTGAGATGATTGGTCTGAAGCAACAGTTCCCAGGCACTATTAAACAAGTAAGTCCCTTTTTTACCCTGTACAAAACTGTGCCTTGGAGGCTCCAATCTCAAGTGTATGGCCCACTTCCCAAAGAGAGAGCTGAACCTAGACTGTCATCAGACAGTCCCCCACAGCAGTTAAATCCCTTTGCTGATGACCCTCTCCAAGAGTTAGGAGCAGCCGGGGGTCAGTGTGTGCACGTCTCAGTTGAAAAGGATATTGGAGATGATATTATATCCACTGAATCAACCAGGAGACATAGGCTTAGCCGGAAGCAAATAAACATGACAGATTTTGGAGAAAGCCTGCTTGAGTTTGAGTACACTGAGCAAGATTTCAGTGAATTGTCTGTGGAGCTCCATCACACACCCAGGGATTATGATTCCACTCAGGTTTCTCCTACTTCGCTTACCCTTACTCAACCATCAAATGAAAGAAATTCTGAAAAAATATTTCCAGAATCTTTGTCCCTAATGCAAATGGCACAGTGTGAGCCTGGGGCAAAACCTGTTCCTGAAATGCCAGAGAAACCAAGCCCAGGTGAGGAGTACATAAAGCGTCATGTCGAAGAGATTTCTGATAAGTACTACAGAACCCTGTTTGGTGAAAATTACATTTCTACAAAGTCTGTTGGTGAGGATATGAACTTAGTTACAGAGACATTTGAATCATCTGAGGGTTCTACTGTGAACAAAGTGGATGGGCTCCTTCATGTCAAACCACTTCATGAAGCAGAATCATCAAGCTCTTCCATAGTCACTTATGATAATCAAGTTGTCCTTAAGTCACATGAGTTGATGTCTAAGCTAAATATACCCGCTATGCCATCCTCAGAGACTGCTGAAGTAAATGTTGCAATCAAGGAGCAGACAACTGCATCACTAAAACATCTGTTTCCTTGCCAGGAGGCTGATGTTGCAGTAAGCAATGTCCTTTCTTCACATACTCAGATGTTACATGACTCAGCAACTGGGCAGTTAGATTTTTTATCACATCCAGCAGTGACTGAATCTATGGTATTAAATAACAATGAAGACCATTTCAAATTAGCAATACCTGCTTATTCATCACAAACAGATTATAGATCGTCACCAGATTCTGGATCTGAATATGCAGCTGATCTGTATATACATGAATATCGATCCTTGTCACCTGAATCTATAGTCTCACTGCCTCTAGACTCACCAATACCATTTGAGTACCAGTGCAAATCAGACATGGCTGATTCATGTGTTTTAATGGCTGAATTAAGAACATATTCACCTGAATATGCTGCGTCAGATTGTCATCTACTGTCTCCTGACTCTCCTTTACCTGATTTCAGACCACCTTCACCGCTACCACCAGTCTGTGACTATGAAACACCTGAATTCACAATGTATGTTGAAGAGTGTAGAATTTCCTTTGATCCTGGAGACCAACTCTACTCACCTGTGTATATGTCAGAAACTCAGTTCACACCACAGGAATCTTACTTAATGGTTACCGATAAAATAGATAGACCAATTTCACCAGGATCCTGGATTGACTGTAGATCAGTTACACCTGAATCAAATGAATCCTTTTCTTCTGAGTCCTTTAATTATGAAAACTTGATCAGAGAAACGTCCCCGATTGAGAGCTCAGATTATGGCTGTTGGAATGCTGATGATCTCTTGATCAAAAGACCATCCTCCCCCGAATCAACAACATCTTTAAGTGAATATAGGCCACTTTCTTTGGATTCACCAATACCCAGTTTTACACCAGAGGTATGTGACTTTTTAGGGGAAGTAAAAGAATATATATCATCATCAGCATCTCAGTCTGAGATTTCAGATGTAGACTATGAGCTGTCATTAGAATTGTTATTTGAAAGTCGACCATCATCACCTGAATCAGCAGTTTCAGTGAATGAATGGAGGCGCCTTTCCCCTGATTCACCTTTATCCAGCTTTGCTCAGAACATATGTGAATTAGTTATGCCTATGAATGAATGTAGATCTGTGACACCTGAGGCAGATCTTTCAGACCGCGAAAGTGATGTTATTTCACCAACAACAACCCTTGAATGTCGACCTTTGTCACCAGAATCCTTGTCATCTGTAAATGAACACAGACCTCTTTCACCTGATTCTCCAGTACCGTACTTTACTTCAGCAATGTGTGAATTGTATTTGTCTGTAGAAGGATATAGATCGGAATCACCTGAATCAGATCTTTCAGACAGAGAGTACAGGCCAATATCGCCAGTGGCAGGATTCTATGAGGGTCGACCATCGTCACCTGAATCAGTATCGTCTGTAAATGTCCATAAACCATTTGCGACTGATGTATCAGTACCTGGATATAAGGAGACAGTGGCTGATTATGGCATTTCTTTTGATGTCCACGGTACACCATCACTAGAAATGGAATTGTCAGATATTGTAAGTTCAAACTTTGATCCCAAGGTCTGGCAAAGGGCACAAAGGCCACAGTCTTTTGAGCCAAAAGATTTAGAAACAGGTAGCTCAAATGAACTGGTGTCAGAAAGTTGCATAAGTCCTGATTCCACCAGCCTTTCAAGCGAGGACGTACTGAAGGCAGCTGAAAAATCAATAGATTTTTTTAGTTCAGAGTCAAACACACAGAAACCAGATATGGGGTATGCTAACTTGGTGTCTGGAGAGAATAAAGTACACTTATCAAAATCATTAGAACATCAGTTTCTGTTTACACCGCTGATAACAGCTACACCACTTGATCCTTCATCCGTAGCTGAGTACAGCCTTGTGTTTAAAGCTGTTCCTAATAATCTTATGAGAAAAGTATATGACCCACAGTATAAAGGTGAAACATTCTGCCTTAAACCAGGTGTTTTTGAGTATAAACAAAGCTCCCCAAAAATGACATTGGTCACTGTTGTTGAACAAGATCCTCTTTATTCTTTGCCATTTCCTGTTAGTGAAAAATCAACAGAAAGATCTTTAACACCAGAATCTGTCATATCAGAAGGAGAATATCTGATTGTAGATCACATGGCAGTGACTGATTATAGACCCCCGTTGACCAAATCAGTAGCATCTGGAGATAGTCAACCACTATCCCCTGATTCACCAATACCAGAATTCAAAACACTGTTCTGTAATGGTGCTTTTCCAGTTTCTGGTTATAGATCATACTCACCTGAATCAGTGTGTTCAGAATCTACAGAATATGAATGCTTTCTTGGAGACTTCTTCACTGTTGAGCAGAGACCAGAGTCACCAGATTCGTTTGCATTAGAAGTTGAAAGTAGGCCATTGTCTCCAGATTCACCAATACCACAATACTCACCACTATTGTGTGAGATAGTACCAGTAATAGGACACAGATCATCCTCTCTGGAGTCTCTGGCATCAGATACAGATTATGAGTTAAATGTTCTCACAGACGTAGTTTCTTGTCATAGGTCTTCGTCACCTGATTCATTGGTATCAGTTGATGAGAGCAGACCATTATCACCTGACTCACCTATTCCAGAATTTAAATTATCTTTGAATGAGAATACACTTCCAGTTTTTGCCTATCGATCATGCTCTCCTGACTCAGTATGTTCAGAATCTACTGAATATGAATGTTTTCTTGGAGACTTGTTCACTGCTGAGCAAAGACCTGAGTCACCAGTTTCATTTGTATCAGAAGTTGAAGGTAGACCATTATCTCCAGATTCACCAGTACCACAATACTTGCCATTGTTGTTTGATTTAGTACCAGGAATAGGTCACCGATCATCCTCTCTAGAGTCTCTGGCATCAGATATAGATTATGAATTAAATGTTCTCACAGGTATAGCTTTTTGTCATAGGCCATCATCACCTGATTCAATGGCATCAATAGAAGAAAGTAGACCATTATCACCTGACTCACCTATTCCAGAATTTAATGTATCTTTCACTGAGAATACCCTTCCAGTCTGCGGTTATAGATCATGCTCACCTGAATCAGTGTGTTCAGAATCTACAGAATATGAATGCTTTCTTGGAGACTTGTTCACCACTGAGCAGAGATCAGAGTCGCCAGAATCATTTGTATCAGAAGTTGAAGATAGACCTCTATCTCCAGACTCTATTCCTGAATACAGGCCTATGTCACCTGAGTCTATGAGCCTGTTATCAGGTATCAGAGGATCTTCACCAAGTTCAGTTAGTGGAAGTAGACCATTGTCTCCAGATTCACCAGTACCACAATATTCACCATTGTTGGTTGATTTAGTACCAATGATAGGACACAGATCCTCCTCTTTAGAGTCTCTGGCATCAGAGACAGATTATGAAATAAATATCCTTACAGATACAACCTCTTCTCATAGGCCATCATCACCTGATTCAATGGCATCAGTAGATGAAAGTAGAGCATTATCACCTGATTCACCTATTCCTGAATTTAAATTTTCTATCCCTGAGAATACACTTGCAGTTTCTCGATGTAGATCATGCTCACCTGAATCAGTGTGTTCAGAATCTACTGAATATGAATCTTTTCTTGTAGACGTCTTCACCACTGAGCAGAGACCAGAATCAGGAGAATCATTTTTATCAGATGTTGACGATGGACCTCTATCTCTAGATTCACCTTTACCACAATATTCACCAGTGTTGGTTGAGTTAGTTCCAATGATAGGACACAGATCATCCTCTCTGGAGTCTCTGTCAACAGATACAGATGATGGGTTATATGTTCTTACAGATGATGTTTCTTGTCATAGGCCATCATCACCTGAATCGGTAGATGAGAGCAGACCATTATCACCTGACTCGCCTATTCCCGAGTTTACAGTATCTTTTCCGGAGAATACACTTCCAGTTTCTGGATATAGATCATGCTCACCACAATCTGTCATGTCAGAGGAAGAGTCTGACATTTTGGAAATATCATCCTCTGAATTCACAGAATCTAGTAATGAACATGTACCTGTGTACGATCAAATCAAACAGGATGCATCACTGGAGGACAGAGTGGTATCACAGACACTAATTTCAAATGTTAGACCCAACAGTGAAAGGGATATAGACTTGTCAAAAAGGGACAATCAGGCTGTATCTAAACGTATGCCCATTCCTTTGCACCAAGAGACGGTCAGAATGGTGCCTGAGTACAAACTTGTGTACAAAGCTGTACCCTTCACTTTAAGATCTCACATATATGATCCCCAATACAAGGGTGAAACCTTCTCTTGTAAAGCAGGTGTGTTTGAGTACACTGGATGCAGAATGGAAGTTGTTCCGATATGCACAATGGACAAGGCTGCTCCTGAGAATTCAAAAAGTTCTGAGAATGGACATGAGAGTTTGACCTTACTTCATGACAATAATCATACGAGATCTTTACAGTCAAACAAAATTGATAGGGAATCTCTCCAGTTCACAGATGATAGCTATGCATTATCCCCTGATTCCTTATTTGGAGAGAGGCAGGGGTACCTAACAGAAATGTCAGACCTGAGGCTTTCCTCACCGGAGTCTTTTAGTTCTGTAAATGAATTTCGGCCACTCACACCTGAGTCACCCATACCCGAGCATACGCCTTCATCACCTTATGTAATGCTGTTTCAGCCTGATAGTCGTCCCTGTTCCCCAGACTCAGTGTCTTCTATAAATGAGGCCAAGAGACTTTCTCCTGACTCTCCCATACCTGATTTTTCATCCTCTTCACCAGTTCCAATCGAACATGAAATTCAATTTAGGCCATTGTCAGTGACAAATGAATCTACTGTAACACACATGCCATCTGTAATGTATGATATACAAACATTTCTTTCTACTTCTGTATCACCGGAATGCACATATTCAAGGCATCTTCCATCTGCAGGGACAGACACTGAACAAAGACCACTATCTCCTGGTTCTGACATATTAGAATGTGATTCTAGATCAGTATCTCCCCTCTCAGTATCATTTGACACTACATTTAGGTGCTCATCTCCTGAAGCATTTAGATTAGAAATAGAATTCACCAGAAGTATTACACCTGAGTCCCTAATATTAGACGGTGATTTCCGCCTAGAATCCCCTGAGTCAATAACATCTGAAACACAGAGCAAGGATTTAGTTGAAAAAACATATCCATCCATGTCAGTGTTTTCAGATCACGTAAGAGGACAAGACAACACATCTCACTGTGCAAGTGATGTTGCATTGCTCCATGCTGAACAATTTAGGTCACAAACTGAGACCATCTGTGAATCAGAGGACACTAAATCAGAGCCTCCAGTGGAGTCCCAGCAACCTCTCAATGAAGACTTCAGTAGTGACAGGAAAACACCACCTGCTTGTCATGAATTTATCTCAGAATCAGAACAAGGAAATAATAGTACTGAAACAAGACAGATAACTCATTCTGGAGAGAAGAAAATTAAACAGTCTTCTGTAGTTGAGGTTGGTCAACTCCCAATAAGCACCCAAGGAGCCAGTGACGGAGTTAAGATGGCTCAACAGGAACTGGTGCTCCAGGACAATCAGAATCTTGAAGAAAAATTTGACTATGCTACTTCCACACTAGCCTGTCAGCAAATCAAGGCCAGGGTAAGAAGCTTAGCATGTCACTGTACTTCAACCCCTGTGTGCCACCCTGGAGGAATGTTGTAACATTTGTAACATACTGGAAGGATTGCCTTTTGTTGTTCTGGATCCACTAACCCATCAATCTTGATCGAAGAACCCATAATCAGTGTGTATTATGTGAATGCTATTTAACTTCCAAAAGGGTTTTAGAGCTTCTGAGAAAAGCATGATTTGTTGTACAACAGCAACGGATTCTCACTGCCTTCTGTGTGAATTTTGTTTTTTCAAGAAATGTAACTGATCCCAAGAAGGAAAACAGTGTGCAGTGAATATCTATGCATGCCCACTGAAGTAAATAGTGAAACAAAACATAGATTTAATTCATGCTCATCCTCAATTTCCTTTCAGGCTCTGCAAGACAAAGTTTCAGAAAAGGATATTCATTTCAAAGCACAAGATATTAAAGGGGTAACTCTCAGTCAAGGAGAAGAGTATTCTGCCACTTTGCACAAAGATGCCATTGTCAGTGAGGACAGCTCATCAGCAGTCCAAGAATGTGGTAAAGTGGCCATTTTAGAGCACAAGCTAAAATTAATTGCATCTTCTTTGACTGGAGATTCATCCATAGAGTCGGGTGCTAGTGACCCAAAGTCTCTGCTCAGTTTACCGGAGAGAAGCACATCTCTTAGTTCCAATTTGGAAAATGCACATCCTACATCTTTCAAGAAATCCCTTGAGCAGCCCAAGACATCCTCTGGATTATTTCAAAAAGTTACAACTCCTTTCCAGTTTAACAAGGAAGGATCTCATAGGACTGTGACTCCTAATTTAAGCAGTTCTACCTCAAGCATTTTAAGGTTTGATTATGCCCCTCCTGATTACAAAGATGTGGTTTCAAAGTCTCCAGGCAGTGAGGTGTCACTCACAGATATGAGTCCCCTTTCACCTGTCTTTAGTGAATCGTCTTCTGCACAATCTACAGATTCACAAATTTCCATTGGAAATGTGCCTGCAGGGGCAACTGCCTCCTTTCAACTGTCCCCTGACTTTGAGCATGTACTTTCAGAATTTGAGAAAACATTAGCAACACTTGATAGAGACATACCAGGACTAGTCTCCAAAGGAACTGTTTTGGCCCATGGTTCCAAGGAAGCAACACATGAGGTCAAGGTGTCTGAACAATCCACAGACTGTACGGATGATGTTAGGCTGATGGATGTGGATCTGAAAGCTAAGGCAGGAATTGTGCATGCAGAGAGCTTAGAGTCAGATCTTGAGTTCTTTGATTGCAGACAAACATTTTCAGATACACCTGAGCCAGAGATTAGATCAGGAGAACTGTTAGCTATACCTAGTACCATTTACCAAGTTGAGGAACCTCCATCTTTGCCAAGTACCCCAGACGTTGACTATTTGACTGGAAAACGAAAAACATTATCAGACGTAGGAAGAGAGAATAGACAACGTCCCATATCTTGGGGCAGTGAAGAACTTGATGTACCCATTGTTCTCGAGTCAGAGGATGAATATGTAGTTGAGCATGGTGAAGACATAGCATACCCCTGTAGGTATGCAGATGAGCACTCCTTTGCAGAAGAGCTACCTCCAAGGGAGGGAGCCCAATATGATGATGACGATGATTCTCTAGGAAGGGTAAGCCTTGAGCATGAGTGCTATCATGGCTTGTTGCCCAGCTGCTTGTTTCCCAGAGAGAATGCAGCAACCCCTTAGCCAAGGCTAATATCTTGAACTGTGAAGTTTTAGCTGTTATTTTTAATTTCTCTGCATGCACACGAATTTAACTACATTATACAATGTGGTTGAACATTTGATGACACTAATTTATTGATATGCCACTGACGAAGAAGATTGGAATTATTGTAGCTATTCCTTGTCACTTGTTTTCTGCTTAACAATCCAAAAAAAGACAACTTTTTTATTAACTCCAAACTCATTTCCACAGTGCCATTTCGTCATGAACATTTTCACCCAAATAGCACTAACATAGTATTTCACTTGTTCTAAAGCCGAAAAGATGATTCCTTTGAGTATAAAAACAATAAATGTGAATAAATTGCGGAACACACTTTGGACTAAAAGAGAAAAAATAGAAAACTTAGCAGTGCATTGGCTTTGCATGGTGTGATTTGCAAATACTTAAGAATTTGCCTTGAGTTTATTCCATACCGATAATGCGTCTCCAACTCTCAGGAAATAGCAGAGGAGCTAGGCTTGCTGTCTGATAGTTCTGAGGAAGAGGTGTTGACTACCCGAGTGGTACGACGCAGAGTTATAATCCAGGTATTTGTTCAGGCGTGCATGTGGGAAAATTTTACCGTTTTCCTAAATGTATCTATGGTGGACCTTTTGGTGTGACTTGTTAAAGGTTAGTAGGATTCATACTTAATTACATTTTTGCGTTACTCTCTCCAAGCAGTACATTGCTCATACAAACTAACCTTGAACAGGTGCTAAAGACTAATTTTATTTTTTAGTTAATAAAAAAATGTTGGAAGCCCTAAGGATCCTTTCTCATGGATTATTAGTAAACACAGATACCTGACTTGATGTTTAACCAATGCCGGTTTCAGAAATATACATGTTTAATGTCATGCACATTTACATTTGAATGGTTTTCTTATTTTAATTGTATGACTTGACCTACTGTCAGCGTCCAAGGACAAACTGTATACTTTGCACTCTGTGAATGATTCATTGTGTGCTGCAGTCTTTGTCTCTACTGTACAGCATGAGTTGATGTTGGCCTTTTCTTTTGATCTAGGGTGATGACATTCCTGAGATTTCCCCTCAGAAAGTCACAGAGGAGCAATACACCGATGAGTATGGAAACATAGTGGTTAAAAAGGTAAGCAATTCTCACTTAAATATGCTTAATACTGCAGACAAAAAAACTCTCCATAATTATATTTCTTCCATCCATCATTTCTTCGGAAGAACAATTCTAAATAGAAATAAAACTCCTGAAGAAATTTTAAAAGCGCCTGCCGCCAAGAAACAACCTACAGACTCCATACCAACCATCTCCTACACCATAGCAACCACCTTTTATACCTTAGCAACCACCCATAAACTTCATAGCAACCATCTCCTACACCATAGCAACCACCATTTATATCACAGCAACTACACAAAAACCCTATAGCAACCATCTCCTACCCATAGCAACTGCCAAAAACTTCTTAGAAACCACCTCTGATATCACAGCTAGCACCTAGCAACACCTTAGCAAACACTGTTTCATTTTTTTTTCCCTTTTCAACATTCTAACAGGCTTCTGTATCACTGATTTGCCTTTGTCCCAAACCAAAAAGCCCTCTGTTCTTCATGTTGTTGACCCAGAACTGTGCAGCAATGCACAGCTCAAACCCTACGATCAAGTTTGCTGATGACACGACTGCAGTGAGTTTAATCAGCAGGAATGACAAAGTAGTGTACAGAGAGGAGGTGCAATGGCTAATGGACAGGACCCACAACTTGTCCCTGAATGTGGACAAAACAAAAGAGACGGATGTTGGCTTCAGAATGGCACAACATGATCACTCTCTGCTGAACATCAACTTTTCACTGGTGATGAAAACCTTAGTCATTCTAGTGAAATTTGCAGATGGGAAAATTCCTAGTTTATTTCACAGTTTTCTACATTAATCGAACACACTTTGAGTGAAATGTGCTGAGACCTGAACCCAAATGCAAAATACATTTAGGATGTGTTTCACCTCATTTAATGCTCCACTTGGTTTTTGACATAGAATCACATATAGCCTCTGTGTATCCACAGCTTGGGCTAGTAGTAAATCAGCCCCATCTAAGTCTTTGGTATTTTTTCACATCCTTTTGGGGTGCCGTTTTTGAGGTTATAAGAGTCCAAAATAAGCTTGTTTGTTGTTTGCTTGTAAGTTGTTTGTTAACAGCAAGCAATATTATGTGGATGCCAAACATTAAAACATTTTGATGCCCTTGTTTCCTCGAAAAAAAAGAAAAGATATAGCTCTACTACCTCCCTTTAAATCACCTGGCTTAGCATAGTCGGTCTGAATAACGACTCATTATGCTATTTTTTCACTGACATAGCTGTTATTGGTCTGTTTTATGTTTCTTCACTTTTAACTTAGTTCTGTATTGTGTCTAGTTTGTGGTATCTGTCTTTATAATAACCCCTTATAATTCAACTGTAATGCAGAGGCAACATAAAACTACTCTGTCTAGTAAGATTTCCTGGCCATGAAAAGAAACAAAACATCAACATCTACAGTTTCTGAGTCTGATCCTTGTCATTTTCTATCAAACCAACATTCATTGTGTTTCTGCTGGACTACAGCATACCTCTGTCTCTGCTGATTTCAATTAAGGCCATGTCAACACAAACACAGGTATTTCTGAAAACTGGAGTTTTTCTATGTGTTTCTGCATTTTGGGTCAGTGAAAACGGAGGTTTTTGAAAATTCATATGACGTTACAGTATGCGCCGTGTTTAATCTACAATGCCCGATGAATACAAAGTACTACTGCTCTCAACCTTGTTAGAAGTTTTGGCATGTTTATACTCATGCGTGGACTTACTGTCCATCCCGTAAGAAGGACATAGACGTCAGAGTCAGCTTCGGATGCTATTATATTCATCACAGACACTGTCTCTGCCCACTGTCTCTGGTAATGACGTCCCTCTAAAGTTTCTGATTGGTCACTAATGCTATATGGTTTAATAATCTATTAATCTATTTACATTTACCATTTGGACTTTCCATTGTGGTCTCAGGTTAATCTCTGTACATTAACTTACAGCTCCATCTGCTGGATCTCCTGCATACTGAAACAATATAAAACTAATGTTGGGTTCAACTGCTTAGCACACGCTGCACATTTGCAGTAAAATGCAGTTTTGTCAGGAGACACATGCCAGTAATTGGAATTCATAGCAGGGCATTCCAATTACTGCAATCAGGATTATCTAACTGTCTGTCTGTCTGTCTGTCTATCTATCATGTAAGGCCCCTTAATTAAAATACCATTACAGGAGCCTGTTAGCACTAATCACAAAAATGGGCCATTGCATGGCAACTCACCTACAGCATGTCAGTTTACATCATAGAAAGAAAAGCCAAAAACTTTTTGAACAGAAGTATTATGATGTATTAAGTAACATTCTTAAATTTCTTGGAAATCACTGTATTATTCATTTCCGCATGGAAACAACACCATGTATTTAAAATGTTTTTTGTAGCATAAGGTATTTGATAAAGAATTCTTATGTAAAAAATTATTTTCTAAATGAACCTCTATAATAACCTAGAAAGTTTGTATCCTTTGTTGTATGTGTTGTTTTGGGGTCTACTCATTCTCGTAACATTTACTGGCCATGAAAAAAAAAAAAAAAACATCATCATCTACAGTTTCTGAGTATTATCCTAGTCGTTTTCTATTAAACCGACGTTCAGTGTGTTTCTGCTGGACTGCAGCCTACCTCTGTCTCTGCCGATTTCAATTAAATGTCCAGTTTCGGCTGCTGGTGTCACTGATGTTTCAAAACGTGGGTAGTGATGTGACAGCAATCTTAAAATTCTCAAATCTTTCAAGCTCTTTTCTGAAAATGGAATGCAGGAAATGCATAAAAACTAAAATTATGCAGACACATGCAGTGTTAAGTTTGTGGGTATGAGTTAACATAAAGCAATTTTTCTCGAGGATCAATAAAGTTTTCAGATATACAT
>JBBJLS010000011.1:5475938-5487830 GCA_037577275.1 Bryconaethiops microstoma
CATGTGTATGATGTGGCTCTTTGCGGTAACACAGTAAAAAATGTGGCTCTTGGTCTCTGACTGGTTGGCCACCCCTGTCCTACACCATAGCAACCACAGCTGTGTCCCAATACTTTTTGCCATATAGTTCACTTTAAACAGGTGTGTCTGTGGGGGCGTTGCCTGAGGTCTAATATGAGGTTTCATAATGCTTGGTCACTGTTTGGAGACTGAAAGTCTCTTCTCCTGAAACTGCATTCATTTCAATGGGGTGAAAAACGAATGGAAGTGAATGGGGGAAAAATGGATGAGCGAAAGACAAGGAAAAGACGAGTGCGGGTCATCACCGATCCCATTGGTTTGTTGGGACAGTTGGCCTGAGGTATCACATGAAGTTTGGTGGATTTCGGACGAAGCGTGTCCGAGCAGGACGATCCGAAAGTTGAGCCCTATTCATTTCAATGGGGTGAAAAATGAATGGATGTCAATGGGGAAAAAAGGGATGAGCGAAAGACAAGGAAAAGACGAGTGCGGGTCAGCACCGACCACCTTTTTGTGTTGGGACAGTTGGTCTGATGTATCACATGAAGTTTGGTTGGTTTCGGATAAAGTGTGTAATAATAAAGAATAACAGAAAAAAATCTGTTCTTTCTTTAAAAAGAAATTTTAAAAGGGCCTGCCGCCAAGAAACTACCTACAGATTGCAACTGCCTAAATAGTACAACCTTAGCAACCAAACATAAACTTCATAGCAACCATCTCCTACACCATAATAACGGCCTAAAACCTCCTTAACAACCATCTCCTACACCATAGCAACAACCTTTTATACCTTAGCAACCAAACATAAACTTCATAGCAACCATCTGCTACACCATAGCAATGGACTAAAATCTACTTAGTAACCATCTCCTACACCATAGCAACCACTTGTTATACCTTAGCAACCAAACATAAACTTCATAGCAACCATCTGCTACACCATAGCAATGGACTAAAAACTACTTAGTAACCACCTCCTATACCATAGCAACTGCCTAAATACTACTTAGCAACCATCTCCTACACCATAGCAACCATCCTTTATACCTCAGCAACCACCCAGAAACTTCATAGCAACCACCTCCTACACCATAGCAACTGCCAAAAACTGCTTAAAAACAACCTCCGATATCATAGTTAGCACCTAGCAACACCCTAGCAGCCACCTTGTATGCCATAGCAAGTGTCTGGACACTCCATAGCAACAACCTCCTACACCATAGCAACTGCCTAAAACCTCTTTAGCAACCATCTCCTACATCATAGTAACCACCTTTTATACCTCAGCAACCACCCATAAACTTCATAGCAACCACTTCCTACACCATAGCAATGGACTAAAAACTACTTTGCAACCATCTCCTACAACATATCAACCACCTTTTATACCTTAGCAACCAAACACAAACTTCATAGCAACCATCTCCTAGACCATAGCAACTGTCTTTAAGCCCAAAACAACCACCCAGAAATTGCATAGCAACCATCTACTACACCAGAACACCTGCCTATAAGTCCATAGCAACCACCCAGAAAATGCATAGCAACCATCTCCTACACCATAGCAACTGCCTTTCATGGCTTAGCAACCATCCAGAAAAACTCTGTCCCAATACTTTTGTCCACATAGTTTTGTATGACAGCTGCATCCCAATACTTTTGCCCATAGAGGTCACTTTAAACAGGCGTGTCCTTGGGGGCGTGGCCTGAGGTCTCATACGAGGTTTCATAAGGCTTGGTCACTGTATGGACACAGTTTATTCTCCTGAAAGTGCATTCATTTTAATGGGGTGAAAAATGAATGTAAGTGAATGAGGGAAAAAGGGATGAGCGAAAGACAAGGAAAGGACGAGTGCGGGTCATCACCGAATGCGTTTGCGTGTCAGGACAGTTGGCCTGAGGTATCACATGAAGTTTGATGGATTTCGGACGAAGCATGTCCGAGCAAGACGATACGAAATTTGAGCCCTATTCATTTCAATGGGGTGAAAAATGAATGGAAGTGAATGGGGAAAAAGGGATGAGCGAAAGTCGAGGAAAAGACGAGTGTGGGTAATCACCGACCACCTTTGTGTCGGGACAGTTGTTCTGATGTATCACTTGAAGTTTGGTGGGTTTCGGACGAAGCGTGTCCGAGCAGGACAATCCAAAATTTGAGCCCTATTCATTCTCTATGGCATTTCGGCCATATTTGTGGGTGTGTAGCATCGCCATGGTAACATGAAACGCCAATAAAAGTAATACCACACCTCGCGGTGACGAGCCAAAGGTTTTGATATATAGGTTGCCTGGATGCGCGCCACTGTTTGGGCCGCATTAATTGCAAAGGAAGAATAATAAACTATAATAATAATAAACTAGAAAAAAATTCCTGAAGAAATTTTAAAAGGGCCTGCCACCAAGAAACTACCTACAGGTTCAATACCAACCTTTTCCTACACCTTATATACCTTAGCAGACACCCATACATTTCATAGCAACCACTTCCTACACTATAGCAACTGCCTAAACAGTACTTAGCAACCATATCCTACACCACAGCAACCATCTTTTATACCTCAGCAACCACCCATAAATTTCATAGCAATCATCTCCTACACGATAACAACTGTCCAAAAGCTCCTCAATAACCATCCAAAAACTTCATTGCAACCACTTCCTACACCATAGCAACGGACTAAGAACTGCTTTGCAACCATCTCCTACACCATAGCAACCAACATTTGTAACTTAGCAATCTAACGCAAACTTCATGGCAACCATCTCCTACAAGATAGCAACTGCGTTTAAGCCCACAGCAACCACCCAGAAACAGCATAGCAATCATCTCCTACACCATAGCAACCACATTTTATACCTCAGCCACCACCCATAAACTTCATAGCAACCATCTCCTACACTATAGCAACCACCTTTTATGCCTTAGCAACCACCCATAAACTTCATAGCAACCATCTCCTACACCATAGCAACTGCCAAAAACTGCTTAGAAACCACCTCCCATATTACAGCTAGCACCTAGCAACACCCTAGGAACCACCTTGTATGCCATAGCAACAACCTCTTACACCATAGCAACTGCCTAAAACCTTCCTTAGCAACCATCTCCTACACAATAGCAACCACCTTTTATACCTCAGCAACCGCCCATAAACTTCATAGCAACCATTTCCTACACCATAGCAACTGACTAAAAACTACTTATCAACCGTCTCAGACACCATAGCAAAAACCTTTTATGCCTTAGCAACCAAACATAAACTTCATAGCAACAATCTCCTACACCATAGCAACTGCCATTCATGCCTTAGCAACCACCCAGAAAAGGCTCTGTCCCAATACTTTTGGCCATATAGTTCACTTTAAACAGGTTTGTCTTTGGGGACATTGTCTGAGGTCTCATATGAGGTATGGAGACTGAAAGTCTCTTCTCCTGAAACTGCATTAATTTCAGTGGGGTTAAAAATGAATGCAAGTGAATTGGGGGAAAAAAGTGACGAGCGAAAGACAGGGAAAAGACGAGTGCGGGTCATCACCGACTGCATTGTTGTGTCGGGGGAGTTGGCCCAATGTATCACATGAAGTTTGGTTGGTTTCGTGTCCGAGCAGGACGATCCGAAAGTTGAGCCTGATTCATTCTCTATGGCATTTCGGCCATCTTTGTTGGCGTGTAGCGTCGCCATGGTTCAGGCTGCATTAAGTGCAACGGAAGAATAATAAGGTAGATAATAATAATAATAAAGACACCGAGGTGAATAACAATAAGGGACTGCCTTATTCAAATCAATAGGAGCCTTCGGCACCTATTCATTTGAACGGGCAGGCCATTAATTAAAATTCTTGCTAATCATTATGCCATATCCTATATTTTTCTTGTATCCTTCCCCTGATGTCCACTTTACATGTTTATACCCATTCAATTTTAAAAGGCTGTTTGTAAACATATATAAAAATAAATTACCTGTTTCCAGGCTGACTTGTATTATGTCTCGTTCATATAGCAGATACTGTGAAAAACTCCTAACTTTATCAAGACTTGTCAGGGTTAGAATGCTGTAGACTAAATAGGTTCGATATATATTAATGCACTGGTTTTTAAACAGTCAAGAAAACAGTTCATTCAACAGAGGTTGTTCTTGCAGCTTACATTGTGCAGATTTAAGGGGTTGTCTTTTTTGAAGTGACATTTCTGCAATCCTTGTAGTTTTGTCTAAATTGGTACCACCATGTCTTTTCTTGTGTCTGCACAGGTCACGAGGAAAATTATCCGCAAGTATGTGTCAGCAGATGGTGTGGAACGAGAGGAGGTGATGGTGGAGGGAGGTCAGCAAGAAGCTGTCACCGTAGACGAGGCCGATAGCTTCTCGAAAGTGGTGAAGAGGACAGTAGTGAAGAGTGGAGGAGATCAGGCCGAGGTGAGTGTGTGTCTTTTAAGCATTCATGTCACTTTCATTTGTAAAGAGCACTGTGTTACCTGTGATACGGTCTGTCGTGTTAATATAAAAAAAATTTCAGGTGACCTTTTCTGAACCCCTACCTGTTGGTGGGGTAAGAGCCTCCGGGTTTGAAGTAGAGCCTGTCCAAGGGCGAAAAGTCAGCAAGGTCGTCAAAACAATGGTAGTACAGGGTGAGCGGATGGAAAAACAATTCGGTGACCCCTTGTTGTCAGCAGATCTCCCCTCAGCAAAAGATGACTTTGAAAAGGTTCGTTGTGTGAAGTGTGTGAGCTCAGTGCTCCGAATCCTAAGTCTTAATGCCAGAAATATTTTTATCATCAACATGTTTTGTCTAAAGTGCTTTCCTTCGTATTTGTTTTGTGATGCGCAGGCTTTGAGTTATGCTGGGGGCTTTGAGAAAATGCACTTGCCTCATTTAGTGGAAAAAGAGATGGTGAAGGAGGATGGATCTGTGGTCAGAAGGTCTGGATAATGGCTTGGTTTGCTGTGGTGTAGGAGCACAGCATCTATACATTAATTTAAGAACAAACATTGTTATTTTAACACGTAGCCCATTAACATCTGATAAGCAAGCATGAGAATTAATACCACAAACAAGGGCACACAGTGTCATTGACGTAAAGCACTAAAACCTATGGTAATTAATAGCACCCTCTTGTGAAGAAACTTCTGTCTGCTGAATTTTAGTGAGCTTTTCAATAAACGCTCTTTTAAAAGCCACAATAAACACAGCCATAGCGCAACAGCCCTAAATTTAAATGTTAAATTATGGTAGGAGGGAAGTTGCAGATGGGCTCTCAGGCATATTAACTTCCGGCGCCCTCGTGTGCGGCAGCCTAGTACGGCAGCTCCGCTCATTTTATGAGCTTCTTTCTTATCTTATCTTATCTTATCTTATCTTATCTCAATCAATCAATCAATCAATCAATCGAATTTCCCACTTGTGGGACTAATAAAGGTTTATCTTATCTTATATCTACCTCCTCTAAATAACAGAATTAACTCACTATAACAGAATGCATATTTACAGGTTTAGTAATTTTGTGATATTATTAAAAATCTTTTACAGTACTATTAACCGAAATTTGCATTTCGGATTGAGTCATATAGCAGGAAAGTATTCTCTTGACTGCTTAGGCTATAATACTAAAAAGGATTCCGCGGCAACAAGCTAATACCGTGGTGGTCAATACAAATCTGTAAGAAAGCAAACCTGGAGTATGCATGATGCTTTAAACGAGCCTGTGTGTATGAAGTGAACTTGTTTTGTGTTGAAACATGTTTGTAAGGTGTGTGTCAGCATTAACATTAATAACATCTTCCCTCCGCATGTTTCCTGAAAATCCAGGATTGAAAACAAGAGTAAAGGAGTGAGGTTGAGGCCGGGGCACAGTTTATTGTAAGATAGCTTCATTCTAACACTTCTTCCTGTTGATGTTTATAGAGCCTGCTTGCGAAAGACGCAGACTCGGAAGAAGACGGTGGTGAGGGACGGCCAGAGCAAACACACACATCTGGAGCGGCTGGAAGACACCCCGGAGGCCCTGCGACCTGATGCCCTTCAGCAGCATCTTCACCAGCTGCTCCAGCGCTACTGCACTCCTGAAGTGACAGAGGAGCCAGAAACGGGGGCAGAGGAAGACAGGAAGAGGGAGGAAAAGCGGGACACAAACGACACATTTTCTACTGCGTAGTCCAACTCTTATTATGCTTTGTGTTTCTGTTTTTGCTGTGTGGCACACATCCCTAAACCGTGGTACAATATCAAATTGTGACCTATCTTCCCCTCAGACCCTTATTCTACCACATCATCCCCAGCTCTCTCCACTGTTTAGGAACACTGGCTTTTTGGGTTTTATTTAAACATTTTATTGTCTGTTGCAAATAGGTACACTTTGTTATTGTTTGTAATGGTTTTGAATGTGTGGGTTTTTTTGGGGGGATATTATTGTAGTTCTCACATTTTCCTCTTCTTTTTGTGACCAAAGATAGCTTTACTTTGATCTGGCTGACAAACATAGATTTGATGTTTTATCATTTTGTTGACTATTGTGGTAGAAAATGAAATATAAATTGTAAAAAAAAAAAGAAAAGAAAAAAATCTTGGACATGAACCTTTTCACTGGCCTCTTTCTGCTAGAGAGCTGAAAATAAAGGGGCACATGTAAATATTAGTGAAAATGTATCCACTTGGAATGGATTAGGGGGGGGTGGGGGGCTGCACTGTCTGCATAACTGCTGTACAACTGCACCGATGCACTGCAATTAAACATATTGCAAATCATTTGCCCGAAATTCTGTCCAGCGGCTTTGGATAACTGACCGTCTGTTATTGGGGCATGTTTACCACATACCACAAATGCAGGTATAAACGTGGACAGTATTGAGATGGTGTAGAACTAGAATGAATGTCTTTGGGTAGTTCTCCATAATGCCAGAATGAGGCTTGACTCATTTGTAATCAGTATGAGGGTGAAATTACTATCACTGGTCCACTGTCATGGTGGTTCGAATGCTAGATTTTGACCTGCCTGCCTTTACTGTGCATTTAGAAAGTCATACTGAATGAAAGCTTAGCCAGTTATTCCCAACTCATGCTCTTCGTTTCATTTCTGTTGGCCCATCGTATATAGGCCACAACAGCTTTGCACGGTGGACTTGATCCACCCTATCTATGTACAGAGTGCGTGCGTGTGTGTGTGTGTGTGTGTGTGTGTGTGTGTGTGTGTGTTAACCTCCAATGTATGTTAACCTCCAGTCACAACACTGCTACCCCCTTGACTGCATATACGAAAGTAGCTGTCATTAATATTGCTCTTAATTTAATCCACATATTACTTTGTGCTGTCCCATTTTAAGAGTGTCACCTTTATTTAAAGGCTGGCTGTTATTAATGAGTAACTCCCTGAAAGACTCTGTGCTTGTGAGCTTGGTCTTAATTCCCTCCATATTAGCGGCACACTTACAAAATCAATATCAAGGGTTTGGGAGCACTGTGAACACGGCTCATCAGATTGTATGCAGGAGAAGAGAATGTGAAGTTGGTTTTGGCTTTATTTGCTTTGTTTTTATTTCTGATGTTGCAAATGGTGTAAAATAAAGGCAGTGGTAATCTCACATTAATGCCAATTTCTTAAGTATTTTACTGGGGTTACATATCTTGAAAAGTTTTTTTTTTTTTTTTTTTTTTTTTTGATTCTGGGCCACAAATGACATTACAGATTGATTTGCCACACTGGGATTTAAGTCTAGTTGTGAACAAACCATTTGGAATGGAGATTTTCAAGTGAAAGTAAAAGGTAGTCCAGGATTAAGCACAAATTAATAGGTCAAGACAAAAAAAATGTGTAAATATGCAGTTTCAAAAGATATCAGGACAGAATATGGGACTAGAATACAGACAAAAAGAATTAAGTTTTTTTTTTTTTTTTAACCTTAACTGGCGAAGAAATGGTGCATTTTCTGGATTCATATTTCCCTCGAGACAAACATCAGCGTCATGGCTGTTGACTTTCTATGGACAGTCTTTGATCCAGCGGTTTAAATGTCACTGCTGATTGTATGACTTTAGTGACACTTGCATGACTTTCTCGACATAAAACATGCACACTTAAATGAAGTCCTTTTGACCTAATGTGATCTACCCATTTATGCCTTTATGGATAATGATATTAGTGAATGGAGTAGCAGTGATGTAAATGTTCCATATCCGCAGTGTTCATTTAACACCAGTGGCTCTAATGTCCAAAAATGTACAAATAATAGCAGTGATGTAGAAAGAATATGCCTTTTTTTATGGGAAAACAAATTTACGCAACATTTCTGTTCCCTTTTTTGTTCATTTGGTCTTGCCTGCAGAGAATGTGTGTGTGTCTGTGACGTTCTCGGTAGTTTTCATAACGCAAGTATCAAGCTATCTTTTTATAATGGGTGAGTAGCATGCGCACTGTAAAGCTGTTCTTGAAATTTATTTGAAATCCTGCTACTTGAGTGTCAGTTATGAAATCAAGAAAGTAAAGACACTCCTTGATTAGTAACAGCATTTACTGTTTGATAATGTTCAATATGAAAATGTTCTCTTGTAATCCAAAAAATGAAATCAAGGCAATTCAAAATATATGCATTTTGTTTCCATGTTGGTGACAATTATATACACACACAACCATCTATGGAGGCATGCATTAATGACCAAATGAATAATCAACTCTTCTAGCAGCTGCAGTGTGTAAATGACAGATAATAAATTGAACTTGTAGTTACTGCAGTGATTCTGGAGTTTTACTTTTGCACCTGTCCATGTTGATGCTTTTTATTTTTATTATTAGTGAGGCCAGATCTAGTTTACTTATTTACTTTTTTTCGTTAGCAGTGGTCTTTACAGAAGCGTACCAGTCCTGGGGCCTCTGTAAACCATGTGAAGAGATCTGATAACACATTTCTATTAGGTGTACAAGTATTTATAGACTGCATGTACCAACTTTTTTTTTTTCATTTTATCCAAAGCGACTTACAATATGAAGAAACACTCAAGTTTCAGGACAGTCAGAGACCCGGAGGACAGTTTTACGTGCTAAAATCTTTATGTAATATCCTTGAGTTGACATTGACAGATAGCGTACTTAGATTACTGTTATATGATCTTTTTTAGACATGCACATTCATCTGCGTGTGTGTTCCACTACAGACTTGGTATACTTTTTGCTGCAATTGTGTGTCTAGAGATCAAACGTTATATTTCCTGATATTGACTAAACTGACACCCTATTTTCTCACCGTAGAAAATTTGAACATTTAAAAAAGATAAAAGCATACTTAATGTCGTACAAGAGGAACTTACCCATAGTACCCGTAGTGTGTGTATACACTCACACACACACACACAACGAGGAAACACTCACGTTTTAGGACAGTGTGAGAACCAGAGGAGAGTTCTAAGTTCTAAAATCCATATGTAGGAGTATTGCAAGAAGATCATTAGGAGAGGAGATGCTCTCTGAACACATGAGTCTTCAGGAGGTTTTTGAAGCTAGAAAGCAATTTGGGGGCATTTTAACATAGGTGGGGTAAAAAAAAATGATCACACATCATATTTTACTGATATTTTTATTGATGGCATTTTTTTTACTGTCATAATAGTTCTCACATTTTCATTCCTTAGTGTACAAGTTTGTGTCTTTTTTTTTTTTCTTAGTCTGAAATCACAGCAACGAAAGATAAATATGGAGGAAATCTGGCTGGGTGGGGTTTACAAAGAAAAAACACCTAAAGAAAAGAAAATACAGACAAAATCTTATTTTCAGCTCACCTATAATCCCATCAGTATCCCGGAAACTGCGTCCATGACAACACTGGAAATTAAAAAAGAATTCCCGACTCATAAATAGTAATGAAAAGTAATAATAATAATTCAACAAAGGTTTAAACGCCATATGGATTCCAAAAATGCTTTGAGTTCACTGTTTGGTTTTCCTCAGTAGGTTTGGAAGTCTATTAGAAGGTAGACCAAGCAAAATAAACAAAAACACTATTCAGAGGCCATACACAAGCCAAACTGTTTGAATCTATGAAATATTTCTGTACATATTCCTAAATAATGCACATCTCAGCACAGATAATCGTTCACTTTCATTCTGATCATAACTGCAACTTCAAGAGAATCTTTACAATCTGAGTATTTTTGACACCAGTTCAGTGTAAAAACTAATACGTTTTAAATGGACGAATCTGGAATATCAAGCATGAGCATTTTTATACCATTAGACCCTAGATCAAAAAATAGAAAAAAAAAAACATCACAAGATGATACTAAGAACAGCCAGGAGAAGAAGAAATGATTATGAGCTGAAAGAGGATTCATGCGCTACACGACACTAGATCTAATTAAGGAAGGAGCAAAAATTACAAAGTAGAATTTTCAAGAATACCCCATCGAGTGATAGTACACAATATAAAAAGAAACCCATAAAAGTCACAATAAGTGAATGGAATTAAAATCTTTTGATTTAACAGTTATTCTTGTTGGTATAGTACACAGGTCTGTTACATTCTTTTATTAGAAATCCATTTTGGTTTTTTTTCGTCATACCGTGCTTGTGTGATAAGGTATCGGCGAACACGCACAGAATAAAATAGTAAACTATGTGCTAATGCATCTCCCTTTGTCAGTTTTACACATTACTGATGCTGAACCCAGCAGGACCTAGCAAAACAAAACAGAACAAAACGAAGCTTGTAAACTAAGATCACGGTAAACTGTCAACACTCTAAAGGATAAAGCAGGAAAAGCACTCCACAACTTCACAATATGCTTACACATCACCAGAAACAGAAGCGAGCTCGTTTGTCTGATCAGAATTCTTTGTTTTTTTTGTGGCATATCGCACTTGAGCTAGAAATATGGAAAAGCACAGACATGAAACTGAAGTGACTGAGATATGCTGATGGCCATATCCTTGAGTTGCCATTGACAGATAGCGTACTTAGATTACTGTTATATGATATTTTTTAGACATGCACATTCATCTGCGTGTGTGTTCCACTACAGACTTGGTATACTTTTTGCTGCAATTGTGTGTCTAGAGATCAAACGTTATATTTCCTGATATTGACTAAACTGACACCCTATTTTCTCACCATAGAAAATCCAAACATTTAAAAAAGATAAAAGCATACTTAATGTCGTACAAGAGGAACTTGCCAATAGTACTCGCAGACACACATACACACATACACACACACACACACACACACACACACACACACACACAGGCACGCATACACACATCCTGATACAAAATGATATTCTCCACCTCCCTGTGGGCTGAAGCCCAGCAGAGACGATATGTAAACAAGACTTATAAGGTAGAGAGAATGAGACCGGTGAAACACACTTGGAGGGCAGGGCCAAAGCTCGTCTAACGTGAAGTTTCTTCTTTTGAGGCCTCGTTAACTGCAATAAGCAAAACAATACATGCGTCACACATATATGCCTACATAGGAAAATTGATTTTGTTAGGTTAATATTCAACTTGATTGCAGTAGTAAGACAAAAACCCTGCGGTAACTATAAGTAACTACTTAAATGAATACTCTGGCATTTCCCCCTAATTTTCTCCCCTAGTTAGTTGTGTTTAGTTCCACCGGTGAAGTGCCACTGCATCTTTTCAAACTGTTGTTAACACATCATCACTGTACAGCTCAACACGCTTGGAGGAGAACACGCATTCATTTTCTGTAACCGCTTAATCCTCACTAGGGCCGTAGGTACCCGGAGTCTATCCCGGGGTCAATAGGCAGGAGGCAAGGACTCACCCTGGGCGGGGCGCCAGCCCACCACAGGACACACACACACACACACACACACACACACACACACACACACACACACACACACACACACCACCCCCCCACACAC
>JBBJLS010000011.1:5487930-5501326 GCA_037577275.1 Bryconaethiops microstoma
CACACACACACACACACACACACACACACACACACACACACACACACACACACACACACACACACACACACCCTTCACTAACACACTCACACCTACAGTCAATTTGGAATCCCCAATTCACCTGACACGCATGCCTTTGTGGGAGAAACCAGAGAAATCGGGGGAAACCCACGCCACCATTAGGAGAACATGCAAACTCCACACACACATTAGGCCAGGACCCGGATACAAACCCCCAACCCTGGAGGTGAGAGGGAACGGTGCTACCCACTGGCACCATCGTGGGGGTGGAGGAGAACACTAACTGCCAACTATGTTACATCAGCTAACAGACGCCCGCACTGATTAGCTTCACTCTGAGTGATGAGGCACTCTGAACAGAGGACTGTGGCATCACTGTGGAAAAAGGCCAACAATTACACCTGTTCAGTTCTGTGAGATATTATGAGGCTCATCTCAGCTTTTTCTTTCTCAATATTTGTTTCAGACAAACTTATCTTCTTTGCCAAACTGGATTTTGTTCATTTCTGTATACGTCCGGTTCGTTCAGCTGTCCATCCAAAAGTTTGTTCAGGTCACAGTCTTGTTTAAAATCTGACCAAATAGGCTACAGCTTAAATATCTTATGAAACTTCCACAATGAATTCAATTTAAGTTTTTTGTATAGGCTAAAGCAGAAAATGACTAATGTTAGCTGCCATGCAAAGTGAGTTGTTACATAACAACACGGGTGGAAGCTTCTCAACCAGCCAGACTGTGCAGTCGGGTATTGGTGTGTAAATATAACTGGAGATCTAGAGCGAACAGAGATTAGGTGGAAAAACCACAGTATTCCTCTGAGCCTGGCTCATGAAGGATGTGCTATACACAGACACTCACAGCACTCACTTGGTGGGCACAGTTGGTGAGCCGGAGCGATGGAAGTGGATGTTCTGCCACTTGCTGTCGCGGCGATGCCACACACGGGTCTCCTCCGACTGCATTGTGCGAGGCATGTTGTTGGCATCTATGTACTGAGTAAGCCTGATGTAGGCAATGCAGGCCGCATCCTCACCAATCAGGTGCACATGAGGATTCAGCAGGATGGTGTGGACAGTGCGTCTGTGGCTTTTAGAGAGAGCTGAAAGGAACATATACATATATATTTATATAACAATGCATTCTAATATATAGACTTTAATATGGAGTTGGCCCTCTTTGCAGCTATAACAGCTACCACTCTTCTTGGAAGGCTTTGGAGTGTTTCTGTGGGAATTTGTGCCCATTCATTCTGTAGAGCGTTTATGAGGTCAGATACTGATGTAGAACTAGAAGGCCTGGCTCACAATTTCCATTCTGGTTCATCCCAAAGGTGTTGGATAGGGTCAAGTTCTTTGACACCGAAATTTGTACACTGGGACAGTCATGTGTGTGTCTGTGTGTAATACATATATACATGATTTAAAAGGTGCATGGATATATATATATATATATATAACCATGCACCTTTTATATCATGTAACCATATGTTGACATTTTAGAGATGTCAAACGTTACAACAATGACAATATATATAGAATCTGTGTTAGCAACAGAACTGGAACAGTCCACCCACTCTGTGAAACCACCCACAGTCTGCAAAGCAATTTCAGAAGATGGATGTGAATGACATCCCCCCTCTCATACAAACTTCTATACCTTCAAGTAAAAGTACACAGTCAGTGCATATATTCCAGTGATGTCTTACAGTTCTCAAAGTAGAACCTGTGGAAATCCGTTCCCTCCACCAGATTCCCCAAAGCCTCGGGTTCAAAAGAAGTCAGGCTGGGGTCACAGATCTTCCTGTGAGGTAACGAGAGGATATGAGATGTTTAGTACATGAACAGACTGCTGCATCAGGATGTCTGAAGGCGGCTTCAAGGATGTAGACTCACGTGTAAGCTTCAAAGTCTCCGTTGTTGATGGCTTCGATCAGTTGCTCAGTCACTTTGATAATCTCCTGCTTTCGTGCTAAATCAGAGAGAACAGAAAAAAAGCCTTTCAGTTTGAAAATGCACAATAAATGCCAAACTACAACACTTCTCCAGATTGGCGCATAAAATTGACCAGTTAATGTTAATTGAATAACTAAAAGCATGAAGTAATTTAGGGATATAGGAGGTGTGTGATATTTTTAACGACACTGTTTTTACTTGACCTCCCTTAGGTCATCTCTTATGGTTGGCCTGTATCAAAGTAAAAATAAACACATGAAAATCTCAGTTTTAGTATGTTTGCAAATGTATGCGACTACACACCTGCAATACTTTGTCACTGTACTGAAACCGGCTGCCTAAATGCAAACTTATAGCTATTACGAACAGATCAGCGCTAATTTTACATAAAATAAAACAAAAATTCCTCAATATTTAAGGATTCCCCACATTTCCCACTGTGCAAAAGCACACACGTGCTTGTATCCCTTCTTGGTTTCCAATAACTAACAAAGAGTAATCACTGTACTATAATTAATATTAGTGATGATATTTGTGATGGTGCATCATCAGCACACAACTGTTCAAAACACATTTGGGCCTATATTTAAAAAAAAAAGCTTTTTTCAGAGGATCGCAAAATAAAACTGTTAAATTCTAATTCAGGACTATATTGCACTTTTCTATACCATCTGGTAAACATGAAGCTCAGTGCAGCAAAATGAAGCTTCATTAATAAATTAAGTAAAATAACAGCTTGTAACAACCTGTCCATGAAAAAAACATTAATTACAACTATGCTAGACACCAGCGCTCACACAGGCGCGCACACACACACACACACACACACACACACACACAAACCCCCGATGCTCTTACACCCACTGCAGACTGAGCTCCCCAGCATGAGGCTGCTCTGAGTTTGTGCTAGGCAGGTCTCAGTGGTGCACTTCTGACACTCACCACCAGAGGGGAGTCAGACATAACACTCTGGGGTCCCTTTTCATTCCATCTCATGTTCCAGATGCTGATTTGATGTGCTTAGAGTAACATTACGCTTAAATCAAAGGTCATTTGTGTGTAGTGTGGACACCAAATAATCCACAACCTTTTCCCTACTGAATGCATTTGGTTCATTATTTATTTTAGGTAGATGGGGTGAATATTTAGTTTTATTACTGGTATTATGAAACTAGAAGTCAGACTTTTAACTGTATGGAATACAAGTAAAGCACCCTTTGGCGGGTTTGGTGTTCATTTTCTGATAATTTCAACCAACACTTCTCAGGATTGATCCATCCATGCTCCGTTCTGTCTTAGCAACTGCTGGACAAGCTTTACTGAACGCTGGCAAAAATCTCAACCTAATGAATAAGTCTAGCCCAGACAGTTCCTGTCAAAATACATACATCGAGAGTGTGTTATTCATGTTAAATGATATCTATTGTGTATGAGTGTGAAAGATAACACTGTTAGAATGGATCAAGTTTGGATGATAAACAACACAGTGAAGTTCAGTAGTGAAGCACTTAAAACTGGAAACTCAGTTATGGAGCGACTCCAGATTCATTACAATAACATCCTATAAAGCTCGCCCAGTCTCTTAACTATGGAAGCCCATTCGCGCCAGGTAGAGGAGAGATAAACAACACTCACGACTATCTTTCCTTTTCCTCTTCCTCCGTTTCTGGCAGCAATATGTCTAAATTTGACACATCATCTCAAAATAATGACTTTCATAAAATGTTTCCTACTTTGAAAAGACAACTTTAACTAATGACATTTTTTATGAAATAATGCCTTTTTGTTAGTTATAATAATATTATTGCAATAATTGCAATAATGTCCTATTTTCTCAGAATGTTTTTTTTATTTTGAAATAATGATTTATGATATGATTACTTTTTATTTTAATATTTATTACTAACAAAATTAATACAACTATTTTGGGACAGAATACAAAAATTGTCTTAAAAACTTTGACTAAAATGTCTTAACAAAAAGTCACATGATTGAGAAAACGAAACTTTAGTTCGATATGTTAAGTCAAAATTTTTGACATGCAATTTCCAGAAACAAACAAACAAACAAAAAAATGCTATTTTGCGGCCTGGTAGGAATTAGCATCTATTTTCCAAAGGTGCTAGAAAAGGATGGACTTTTTAGATAGAGCACAGATGGGTCAGCTGTGTGAGTTTAATTCCTCTCTCCCTCTGACACTTACACTGTATGGAGCTGTGGCTCTGAAGCGGCTGAGACCTTTTAGGAGCAGCCTTTGGGTTTAGACTCCGGCCACAGTGGGCGGCGGAACTGACGTAGAGAAACGCCAGAAAGGCAGAGAGGAAGACAAACAAGTAAACGGCCAGGAGCACTTTGAGTGTGTAGTTGCAGCACACTTCTGCCCCTGGCCATGCTCTAGGGATGTACCAGAAGGAGGAGGAACAAGAGGAGGAGGCGGAGGAGGAGCGAGAGCGCCCCCACTGGTGGATTCTAGAAAGAGCCATCAGGCGGCGCACTAGTTGGGTGAAGGGGTCACGGAGGAGGTGAGAGGACATGGTAGTGGTGAAAGGTGTTGGGGTGCAGGGACATATTTTAAATGGAATGAGGGAGGCATAAAATAAAAACATAAAAAAATGGAAAGAGAGAAGAAAAAGACAAAAAGTGCTGAATGAGTGGAATGAAGTGATGAGGAGTTTGTTTCCAGAGCTCCCACTGAAAACAAAGGAAGAGAGTGAAACAAAGGATAAACATGGCAAAAGGATGTAAAGTTTGTATGAATTTCTCTATCAGGTAAAAAGAAATTCCAGCATTTTCCAAAAACTGCTGTTTCATGCTGCATCATTTAAAATGCTGTCATGTTTACAGGATGACAACCAGCTGCACTGGTAAGAGAGTTACACAAGGCCTGGTTGAGTAACTTCCACTGGGTACATAACCACACATTAACAGTTCACACGGTTAGTTTTCCCAAGGGCTCAGTTTGCTAGAATGTGAGGATTAAAGACGCATTTGAAAAAGGGTACGACCTTCAGAATATGGGCTGTATTGAAATTTAATACAGTAAACTTTCTTTGCAGCATCTTTTATGAACAATTCAGCCAAAAGCAGTGTTACTGCATAGGTACCCCCATATGCATGACTAGAAACAGTGTGGAGTCTGTGCATCAGCCTGGTTAGCTGTGGCTGTGTTGCTCATATGCTACAAAATGGATCCACATTACAGCCCTTAAAATGATGAATAAAATAACAGTTGTGAATTCAGCGACTTCTACACACCTTAGTAATCGAAAAACACTAATGACAAACATTTTCATTACGGAGCAAAAAGACCCTTTAAGGTGAATCTCAAGGAATATCTATCCAGCCTGTACCAACATTCACAGATGAGGTTGAGAGTCATGTGAGAACATGAATTAAAGTAGATATCCACATTAAATTTCTGCATGAGTTTGTTCCATACACCATTTCGAAAATGGCCAGGTCGTCAGTTTCGTTTCGTGACCTCTGCAGTCTCTCAAAGCCTGATATGAAAAACCTTGATGGAAGGGTGGAGGAAGAATTGTGGAACTGAATTTTTGAAAGCACCATAAACAGAAGATGATGATGCAGTAGAATTTGATGACAACAAATGATCCTATACTGCTGGCTGCCACACTGAGCAAACAGTTCACTAATGACTAGGCCAAGATTACGGCTCTTTCAAAATCCCTCGCACGCACGCACATACATTGCTTCTGCTTGAGGGTGATTTCAGAGCATTGTCTCATAAAGACTGCAATAATAGCAGAAGAAAAAGCAATAGCTCTGCAACAATGAAGCCCAAAATGAGATAAGGAGAGAGCAGGGAATGCCAGAATGGGGCACCAGAAGGATTAGACTACACAGGTATATCAAAATGATATTTGATGATGTATTTTTGTGTTGCAGAACAAGCTTCTGAGTTGAAATATGTGCATATGATTTGTTTGACTGCACATATAGTCCTTCAGAGATAAATGTTCCAATTCCTACATTTTGTACAATCTGTGGCGGCCCATGTTGGTTTAGTGCATTCATACCATATTATCCACAGTTATGAACCCTTGATATGACATAATAAACACACACAGTTATATGGACATTCACGTAGACTCATCCAGATTTATATAGACTCATCTGAGATTTGGTAAAGATGCTCACAGCACACAATACAAATTAAATAACATTAAATGCCTGACATTTCCTTAAACAGTAAAAGAATTGCAATTCCGAACAGCACTGCTGAATTTTAACATAAATATCATTAACTCATCACTGATTTGGCAAATTGTGCCTGGAAGAAGATTAAAAAGCTGTACAGACAGAAAAAAGCTGACCTGCTAAGTAACTGCACATACAAATGAGTCAGACAAATGAACAGGAAGAGTAATGAAAGCTGATGGAGAGGAAGATGAAAAATGGTAATTGAAAGATGGGAGAAGCAATGAAATGAGAAAAATATTCAAATAAGGAATTTTCAGCATCAGCAACAGTGTGTAATGAGCTTAAGCTTTGCTGCATCTTCCAGTGCCCATGCAGTCACCTGAAGAGGTGCATCACTGATTTGGTTTTCAACAGACTCAAAAGCTGGCAGCCAATAGGAATAATAGGCCTGCTCCATCCAAAACATGCACTCACTCCATAGAAGTAACAAAACCCTGTTCTTATTTCTACTATAATAATGAACTATCATAGTGTAACAAGTACTTTGGTCAGGTCAAGTCAAGTTTCAGAGATTCACTGACATTTTGCCCCTTTGAACTGCCTGAACCCTTTTGGTGCTGCACATCTACTGTACCTTTGACATCCTCATCTTCTATTGTGGTGTTGGCACTTTCTGAAGACTCCTGAAAAAGAAGCAACATAGTCAAAGTTAGTCAAGTTCTTTTCTGGCTCCAGCTTATGACTGAACCCTGATGGTTTTTGACTTAATGCTTAAAGTCTCCAAAGACAGCAAATAATTCAACTGGATATTGGAAATCAACATGTTGGCCCACAAATATACAATCAGGATCAATTTATTGGCCTTTTAAAGGATAACGCTCTTCAAATACATCTTTAATATCCTTTATCCTGTTTGTCCTTTTGTTGTGAGGAAGGAAGTATCAGATTAACATCCTTTGAGACGGCATTATTCTTAGAGACTAACCTTTTAGTATTTCCCCTGAAGCATGCCACAGAACAAACAACCCATGCAAATGCTAAATGCAGAAAAAGCATAATAAACATGCAGACAAGAAGCACTAGACTTGCCTCTAGCGTACCACATAAAATTCTCCCTAATGAAGCTCACAGACACCACTACTTTCAAGAAAAAAAAAAAATGCATGCACAGTTTATTCTGGAGCTCAGAGTAACCTATAACACTATATTTTGTGAGACATCCTGTGTTGTGAAACAGCTTTTCAGCCATCAGCTTACAATAAAGCGACCCTAATGAATCCTTTGGAGACTGGGACAAAAAGGTCCTAGCAATCACACTCCAGCAAAAATAAACCCAAGCTACCAGTGAACCCTACTGCTGAGGTGAAGTCCACGCTTGAGCATACCCAAGCACACTCATTTATATACTTAATACCTTGTTTCCGTCAGATGGATTGTGGATAACGGTAGTTTGAGGCTCCTGATCAAGAGGTTCGGAGAAAAAAAAGGAAAAGAGTGAAGAGGGAAGACTTGAGAGTTACATTCTGGTACATAGAAAGGTAAAGCTTAAAGGTCACCAAGCATTGCGTCAATCGAAATATCAACTCAGGACGAACTGCCAGGAATAACCCAAAATTCATTAAGCCCTTGAACCTTAAGGCCTTGATGGACAATTCCAGTTCTCAAGCTTATAAATACATTACTCGTAAATTAGTTTCAAAGTGAATCATCCTACTTATTGAATACAATTCAAGATAAATAGCCTAATAAGAAGCATAGGGCTCAAGGAATGAAC
This sequence comes from Bryconaethiops microstoma, assembly GCA_037577275.1. Taxonomy (NCBI): domain Eukaryota; kingdom Metazoa; phylum Chordata; class Actinopteri; order Characiformes; family Alestidae; genus Bryconaethiops; species Bryconaethiops microstoma. Next base: position 5,495,839 of record JBBJLS010000011.1, read on the forward strand.
GATTACTGAAAAATAAGTGTTTATGTGGTATTAATTTCAGACATAAACCATGACAGTCTCATTGAAAACAACTTTATTTCAGGTGAAAATGTTCCTAAACTACATCATCTACAGGTTCTGAAGCAAAAGGCCGTGTGACATCTTGAGCTAAATGAGCAACATAGTCCTTTCTAAACATGCTTGGTGGCCTTCAGAAAGAGAGGAATACAATGGCTCAGATACTGTGACTGGAATGATGAGGAAAGCAGGTATGACCATAATTAGTTTGTATTAGGGCAACACTAGAGGACACTAAGGCATGCTAATACATTCTTAGGCCATAACATATCAAAACCTGAGAAATCACTTCAAATGCTCAGGAATCTAAACATTTCTCTCATTACATGTCAGTTCAAGGGTTAAATATTGCATAAAAATTGGTTTTCAATTATTTAAAAAAACAGGTAACAAACACTTAAAACCCTGCTGCATTACACAGACATAGCCATGCCATAAACAGATTATGACAGGTGCCATATTTGTTGACATTTATTATGCCCATTAATTTAGGAGTGCAGTTACTATTATTGGAATGTCAAATTTGATTAGATTATTACAGTATTTTCATGAATCAGTAACACTTCTATTAATGGACAATCTGTTATGACAACTAAAGATAGCATGTGACATATTTACGGCCTGGTCAGGTCAATGTAATGAAGCAGGGTTCGAGCAACCCGTTACTAGAAACCGCAAAGCCACAGAAAGCAAAGTTGTGACACATCCGACACATCCTGCTCGCTGCAAATCTGCAGAACTAAAACCCACTGGCATACTTACACACACTTTTAAGGACCAAGTCTCTTTTAACCCTGTTCTCACTTAATAGATAACACATTAAAACACTAAGGGACACAGAAAGAAAAAGGGTATGGCTCGAGGCAAAAGGGTCAGAACAGTTTGTTACTCTTAAACAACTTCACGACAGGAGAGGAGACTAATTCAGGGAACTCAAATCAAATTTCTTAGTGGCTTCTGTGGCCAGTAACAACGTCCAATGAGGTAAAAAGTGCACTGAAGAAAATGACCACCATCACGAACAGGCATGGAGGGAAAATAAAAAACATGTGACTGACAAACTTAAGGATGAACGCTCAACTGCAGAAACTACTTGAGCTGATCTTTAAACCACACTTGACATCATTTCTGAATTCAGGTGCAATAACTAAGAAATCAATCGAGCAAATACATATTGATACAGCAAATTAACTGGGAAAGACGTACTATAGGGCATGCAATAATCATCAGACATGCAGAGAAAGGGAGGAAAAGAAATTATTTGAACGAAACACTCAATCACACTATTATTACTGTTCTTCTGTGCTTTCACAGAGAAAATGAGGCTCAACTAATTAAAAAAAACAAACAAACAAAAACATCCAGCAAAAAACATGGAACGAGATGAGAAGAGATATTCCAGTGATGAGAGATGATGGACAGATAGACTGAAAGACAGACAGAGTACCAGAGCAGGAGAGGGGGTGGGCTCTTTGGGGCTGGTGATTACGTTGGCTTTGTTGTTGATCTATAAGGGGGAGGGGACAGAAACAAGACAGGCAGAGCTGACCAGTGAGGGAACAGGAAATGGTGAGATCCATTCTGTAAAATGCAAAACGTGTGGGGCTATTGCATAAACAAGTAGTGCATTAGTGTCAGAAGCTGGACTGGTTAAATGATCCCAATGCCAAACAGGCCACAGCTGCCATGTGGACCAGTGCACCATCAGAACTGGAAGGTTTAGTTGGGCAATAGCACCACATGTTTGGTGTCACATGCAAGAAAACTGTTTAACCAGGTTCTGAAGAGGAAAAAAAAAAAGTTAAGTATACTAAAAGGCACTGAAAGACAAATGTGACTTTGAAGAACAAAAAAAAAAAAAAAAAAAAAAGAAGACAACTGCAAGGAAATGAATATCAGAGGATATGTTCTTCTAAGCTATTCTGAGATTTCCTGAAGGAAGCAAAGAGCTCATTAATCTCTTGCTGAAAAATAATTTCCGTACTCTGAATACAACATGCCCCACTCTCCAAGCTTTCTGTTTCCTTATGTTTAGAAAGAGGTTGGGTTAAATTGTACCCAAAAAAATAAGAGAGGAATCCTAGTGATGAACTCCTATCTTCATTGCATGATTATGTGACAGTGTAACATTAGAATGTAGACTTGCAGAACAAGTCTACATTCGTTTTGACTTCAATTTACATACTCAACATCTTAACTGCTTGAGTGCTTAAACATATTTCTAAGTACACTATATGGACAAAAGTATTAGGACACACCTCTAAATTATTTAATTCAGGTGGCCTCTTATTTCCTTTGAAGGACAATCTTAATGCTTCAGCAGACCAAGATGTTTTGGACAACGCCATGCTTCCAACTTTGTGAACACAGTTTGGGGAATGACTGTGCTTCAATGCACAAAGCAAGCTCCGTAAATACATAGTTGGATGAGTTTGGTGTGGAAGAACTTGAGTGGCCACACAGTGTCCTGACCTCAACCCCATCCAACACCTTTGGGATGATCTGGAACTGAGATTGTGAGCCAGGCCTTCTTGTCCAACATTAGTGCAGAATGAATGGACTCTGCACTGCAACATCTACAGAATGAATGGACAAAAATTCCTACAGAAACTCCCAAATCTTGTGGAAAACCATCCAAGAAGGGTGGAAGCTGTTATAGCTGCAAAGGTGGACTAGCTCCATATTAAAGTCTAGGTATTTGAACACAAAGTCATTACAGTCCCTGTTGGTGTAATGGTCAGGTGTCCCAATACTTTTGTCCATATAGTGTAAGTGTAGACATCGTGTGTGCACATACACAACAGTGCTGTACATCGTTTTAAGTTGTCTTAAAGCAAGGATAGCTAGGAAGCAGGATAGTCAATCAGACAATCTGGACACTAGGCTTATACTTTACAAGCTGTGTGAAAGAGAGAAGAAAAGAGATATAATTAACAACAGTTATTTGTAATTAATCAGCTACAAAAAAAAAAAAAGATTGTGATTGGCCCAAATGAATAATTATTTATTTCACTCCTAACACAGTTCACATCCCACTGGAATGGCAAATGGTTAATTAAGAGAGTCAAGAGTTAAGTGAAATAAAGTTAATTACAGGTTGTGTGCACGTTATGCCCCAAGACCCCCCAAGATTACTGTCCTGTACTAAACCTGTTCACAAATTTGTGGTTTAAACCTTGATTCACAAAAATGATGAACTGTATCTGAGTGATGAGGTCATTTTGCTTGGCCTCCCATAGAAAACAATCTAAATGTCATTTATTTGAGCAAATCCAGGTTATCTTCACTCAAAACACAAAACTATCCTCTAATAAATTAAACTGGAGGTAAACCAGGATCACATATTTAATATATTTGAATACACTTATTCAAATATATTTATTTCGCTTCTACTCTGTATGCTATGGGGTAATTACAAACTGATTCAGGATGAAGGGGGGAAGACGGAACATTCACTTCCACCCTACAACTCTCACCATTGGAATCTCTGTAGAATTAGACTTCCTTTTCTGTGTTATGATAGAAACAAAACACTCACTTTGGTATCATATAACGCATAAATTCATAAAACATGTTGAACAGCTTTAACCACAATATGATTTCATCCCTCTCATCCACATAGTACACCTTTTCACCAATTTGAAAGGTGCTTTGGTCATCTTGGTCTTTCCTTTTTCTTAATTTTATTTAACTATTAAAGGAAGCAGACGTTCAGAGCACAACTCTTGCTTAAAACTAATCTCGCTAAATGCCTAAATTATGTAGACCAGAGTTTCTCCTAAGCAGGTGACTGGCCTCCAACAGCTGATGAAAGCAGGATTCAAGTGGAATTAGGGGACACAAATCTAAGGTGTAAATCTAATTTAAGATGTAAAGTTTTTATCTTAATGTTGGACTTGAGTGTGAGAGAGAGAGAGAGAGAGAGAGAGAGAGAGAGAGAGAGAGAGAGAGAGAGAGAGAGAGAGAGAGAGAGAGAGAGAGACTGACAGTCTGGTACACCCTCTTTATTCATGTATAACCAGTGAAATATAAACCCCTGGACTGGCTCTCATGCTGTTAGTATAACAGCTAATTTCCCACAGATTGGATGAGGTTTCCTCCCCCCAGCGTTTTGGTTCAAATCAGGACATTTTAAGTTGAGATAATAAGTCAAAATAATTATTTCAATATTTGCCAAGAGCATGAGACTGTTTCTTCAAAATAGGTCATTTTTTCGATAGAACAAGATTTTGCGTGGTTGATTTTGATAATTTTTGAGTTGGCTGGAGGGGCGAGCTGGACTTAAGTTCTGTGCTGAGTGCTTTTAGAAGGCATGCGGTGTAATGTGTAAAATCCCAGTTTTACTTCTCTGGGTTGGTGAACTTTTGGTGAATAAAATCTCTTAGTCCTACACAGTGCACCAGAGGTTGTGACATTTCTAAAGTCATAGCATGTAACGATTTGTTTTTTATCCTGACATGTGCACTTAAGACATACATTTTTTAAAAAGTGGAGAAGTGTTTGGCTGCAGTCGGCTACTTTTCATGTAAATTGATTTGTTTCCTGCTGTACATGTTCCAGAACTGAATGAAAAGAATATTTGACACAGAGCCCAAACAGCAGCTTTGTTAGTAACGATGGTTATGATTTGCTTATTTTATTTCAGTGGACAAGCGAGATAAGCATGAGATAAACCAGCAAAATTCAAATGAGCTTCAATTCCTAGCAACTTCCTAGAGCTTCATGTGTTCATAGCAACTGTTCAATAAATATAAGATCTATAGAAAGAAAGAAAGAAAGAAAGACCGACAAAGAGAGAAAGAGAGAAAGAAATTGATAACTAAGTGATTAAGACTAGTGTTATAAGAATTATTCAAAACATTGCTAACATGACCAAAAGCAGAAAGCCATCAACATTCTGAAAACAACATCATGCTAACTGGTAGATACTGGCATCCAAACCACTGCTGGCAACATCAACATGCATGGGTGAGCTTTTCCTTTAAGAACAACAGAGAAGAGCCAGGCAGGAACTGATAGCAGTACGTGTGAATCCACTGAAATCAACAAGCCAATGTTTATTCATTTTTCAATCTAAGAGCTTCATATAGAACAACAACAAACAATAACAAAACCTAAACCTACCTTAACACCATCAGGCTTCTTGTATGGATTCTTGCCTGGGGAGAAAAAGGGGCAACAAAATGAGAAAGACTCTCGCACACTCCCTCTCTCGCACACACTCACTCCCTCTCTCGCACACATTCACTCACTCACTCTCTGACACAGACAGAGACAGACAGAGACAGACAGAGAGACAGACACACACACACACAGAGACAGACACACACACAGAGAGACAGACACACACACACAGAGACAGACACACACACAGAGAGACAGACACACACACAGAGAGACAGACACACACACAGAGAGACAGACACACACA
>JBBJLS010000011.1:5501426-5516811 GCA_037577275.1 Bryconaethiops microstoma
ACAGACACACACACAGACACACACACAGACACACACACAGACACACACACACACACAGACACACACACAGACACACACACAGACACAGCAGCTCTTTCTGCAGCAGTTGAACAATTAGTAGAGTACTTCTCTGGCACTCTATCGCATGGAGGTGGAGACAGAATAGAGACAAAGATTCTTGTAAAGGGAGTAAAATGGCATTTGAATGACAGAGTAATTATCTGTGTTAATCTGAGTTTCATGGAGTGCAGGGTAATAATGTGTTATGTGCACAATGTCACCGAGTCGAATGGTCATGCATGTTGTTCGAGAGGGCTTTTGAGCATCTTACATTTTTACCATACATGGGTGAGCAAATGTTCTAATATTTTTCTTAAGTTTGGGAGCAAGTCTAAACACAATTAGTAGCAACACAAAAAATACAAGTATAAAAAATGTATACTTTATTATAATAAAGTACAATTATGGCATAATGTCCCATCTGCTTGTAAGCTCAAATTCCACAACTGACTGGGCACTCCTGAAGACGAACAGCATTGAGATTGTAATATACTTTGTAATTATAATGCTAAGAAACAAGTAAGAATTACTAGAAATAAAGAACAGAGATAGGAAACAATCTGACTACTACCAGCTAAGAACATTCATGTAGCTCGAAGTTCCAGGTAGCTACAATTTAGCTACAATCCTGCTAATTTCTTTAAAAGACTGAAGCAAGAGATACTACGAGAAATCGCAAAATGCAAGTTCTTTTGCTTCTAGTTTGCGCTAGTGAACAGCAGCGTAAAGAAGCTGAGCACATCTTTTAGTCACAGGTTAATAATTGTTGCTGACTGGTGGGAAACACAGTCGTAACTAGTTTAGTTGATTCATACAGTGTATGTACACTATTTCATATAGGTTATGAAATGGCCCAAGAAATAAACATAAACACTGAAATTGCCAAGCCACCAATACTGAAAGAGATTTTACTGACCTAAACTAACACATTGCTAAACAAAGATTTGAAAACGTTTATGTTTTGAACATGTTTCAGTGTTAACTGTTTAAACGAGTAGAAGTCAGACTCATCTGTCTCTGTATTTTATCAACATACTAAGACTACAGAGCACAGCTTTATAATGACCTTCAAAATGACCTTGTTTATCAATAAAATTCCACACAGATCCCAAAGTAGCGGTAAGAACTGGAGCACATTCTTCATGCAACACATTCCAAACAGCCTACATGAACTGAAACATTTTATAGAGATTTGTATGCCTCAGTTCGGTTCAGATTACTGCTCACACTTCAGTGATCCTCACTATTTAACCCTATCAAACAGAACATCTTGCTGGCTTTACATTTAGAGACTTCAGTGATGTCTTCTTTTAATCATTCAAATTTGCCCCTAGAGAACTTACAACATGTGCATTTTGAACAGTTAAAAAAACAAAAATCAGTATTTCTGTGTGAAGCTTTCTGTGTGATAACCGTGTAAATCACTATACAAAAGAAGAGAGAAAATGTGACTTTTACAAAAAAGTATATCATGTTTACATATTTGTGGTACAAAAGGACTCTCATTTAATACACATCACAATAAAAGCAACAATAAACTGAGATGTTTCTAATGGTGACGAGCAGAACAAAATGCAAAACCAGGCACTTTTTGTTTAGGCTATAAAAGGTTAAAATACAAAGTTACTACAAAATGGTGTGTGTGCTTTTGGTTAAACAAAGCAGGCTTCATTTTAGTATTATGTAAGGGGCAGATCGGATCAGGGTCTATTCATGCAGAGATCCAAAAGGTTCATAAACAGCTGTATTCAACAATCCATAACATCAATTAGTTCTACAACTTTCTTGCAGATTCAATTCTCCACAATAAACAAATTATAGACTAATATTTGCATTACTCGCTGCAACATCACTGAGCATCACGTCAAAGACTCTGATTCAGCCTTGAGTAAGGCTAGAGCACCCTAGGGTGATATTAACACAGCTGAAACAAACGCCTCCAAGCTGCAATTGAGAAAAAAACCTGGTCCACCAAGCTGCTTTTATAGAAGCACAGTGAATACGGAGTTTAGTTCAGAAGTCCATCATGCTAATTATTGACAGTTCTGATTATACATTATCAGGTAAAAGCAAATCATCATGTGAAAAATGTTTGGAAACTATAGCATTTTAAAAGCAAAAATTTTGAAGAAAAACAAAGCTTTATATCTTACTTGAGAAGGTCTTTGTGGCAAGCATGGTGGTCAGGATAGCACCCTGCAGGAATGAGAGAGAACAGGTGAAACTGGTTAAATCTGTAACGATGTGAAACATTAATCTGGTATAATAATTAGGTCCTAGAAGGTGAGAGTCCACCTGTTTTCTGATGACAAGTCGTTCTAAAGACTTACGTGACTGAAGCCACAAATGTCTTACATGGAGGACTTGTGGTGGGGAACACAATTAGACAAGATGATTTGTGTTCGAAAATTAAGGTACCAAATGTGTTATTTAATATTCTAAGTAATGACCCGTGAATTAAACTTAAGTAAAGTGGTCCCTTGAAGTCACATGTGAACACACCACGGCACACAATGTGAACAATGTGAAATTTAACCCAGTGATCAAGTGAAGCAGCAGGCAGCCAGGAACACAGCGCCCAGGGAGCAGTGTGTGGAGACGGTACTTCGCTCAAAGTGTACCTAAGTGGTGCCACTAGCAGTTCTGGGATTTGAACCCACAACCTTCTGACTGAAGGCAACTCCCTAAGCACTATCACCATCAGGTAAATGTTACATAGTGCTAGAGGAGGGAATTTACTAGTTCCATGAATTCATTATTTCCTTGTAATTTAGTACATTTTTGATGCATTTGATGATTTTTGATTATTTTGAATTGTAAAATACTTTTATTTCTATTTAAGCATTTTATAAGGAATTAATCTAAATTTTCTCAAGTTATAATCAGTCATATGTTAAAAGTTTCCATACAGCCCTTTGAATGGTCACACATCTGACTTATGAGATTTAGTATTTTCTTTCTGCCTGAGAGTACCTCAAAAACACAAGTCTTCATCTCCTCTGCTGACAGATGCTCAACATACTAAGATGTTCCTACAGGTCTAGAAGTTACTCAGAACTTATGAAATTTTTTAGCTGCAAGTCAGCAAGTTGTTGTTTTAAAGAAACTTTTTATAATGTGAGTCATCATCGCACGGAAGTAACAGTACTTTTACTCAAGTAGGTATTTAGGCTTCTCTGCCCACCTTTATGACTAAGATAGCAGAGAGGCACTAGTGTTCGCTTAGATAGAAGGAGAACTGCTCCACACACCACAGGACATGTAAGAAACCTCTCCTCCCACTTCCCACCAAAATGACCACAATTAATTGGATATTTACCATTTGGGGAACATTTGACGCTGCAAAAAATATCAAACACTAATGAAGGACTCAGTCCTAATGAGGACCGTTCCTGGGATCCAAAGTGTCTCTGGTCAGACAACTGGCTCACTCTGTGCGTGTGTGTGTGTGTGTGTGTGTGTGTGTATGTGTGTGTGTGTGTGTCTGTCTGTCTAACCTTAAGTTTTCTCCTGGCATTGAACTTCTTCAGGCATTCCACAGTCTCCTGTCTGTGCATCATGGATGCCACAGTAGAGCGTTGCTATAGAAACAGAGAAATTAGTTAAAAGCCCAGTTATATATATATTTATATATCTAGTACAGTGTGTGTATGGTTATATATAGTGTACGTAGGCATGCTCTTACAGTACAATATGTAGGTGTATGTACCAGAACAACTAAAAATGTACCAAAAGTCACAGGTTTACAGGGAATAGAAAATTCACACAAAAAGAGGAACATTGTAACATGAAAATAATCTCAAGAAGGCCTATGCAGGAAGAGTGTAGGAGTGACAATAAGCCTGAAGGCCTGGGTTTAAACGCTGAAAGTGAATCTGATAACGAGTCTAACAAAAGATGGTATGAGTTTCTGCATTACTGACTGAAAATGAAACAATTCAGCAGCAATATAAAGTACAGTGACATTCAAAAGTCTGAGACCACTAGTGCAAATATTTCTATTTTGCGTTAATTTCTTATAACGCAGTTTATCATTTATATTATCTGTAAACAGCTGGAGTTAGTATTTCATACGCCTCCTTTTTGCTTTAATCACAGCATGAACTCGAGCTGGCACAGATTCGGTGCAAAAGATTCTGAAGAGCATATCAAATCCGCCTAATTACTCGTCTATACGTTCCCTCTAACGTAAAAATATAAATCTACTTTTTCAGTACAAAAGCCCTTACATGCTCAGTGTGACACATCTGAAGTGATCTAGAAATAGTGCAGAATACTCCTAATATCATTATCTTTTCAGTTGTCATACCGACTCATTCTAAAACTTTATTTTCGGGTTTAAATAAAATACAATTAAATTAAATTAAAAATCACTTCAGTGTGGTCTTCGATCTCTGGACACCACTGTATTTATGTATGTAGGAGTGTGAGATGTGACTGTATGTTATCATTATTGCTCTAAATCACTAAAAGTCATCATGGATAACATATTGTGGATTTAAATCTGGAACACTGAACAACTGCACATTTCATTAAAAAGGGATTAAAGGGTCTCCCAAGGGGCGAAGCTGTCTAGGGTTTCGCCTTATTGTCAGGAAATGGCAGATTTAAATCTTGACAACGCTGCGAGTGCAAAAGAGCAAAACTAGTGCTGTGTGCTGGAATGTACTAATGCACAATAAAGCTTTTTGATTCTTTTCATATTCATTTTGTGATCCATAAAGTGTTGTGAAAATGATGTCAAGTATAATGATATTCTATTTTTGTCGTTTTTCTCTCTGAATGTGTGCACACATGACCAAAAGAGAGAACACTGATACATACGCAGATCCAGGGGTGTTTCAGAGCCTCAGCAGCTGTGATGCGTTTGGCAGGGTTGATGGTCAACATCTTATTGATTAAATCTTTGGCCTCTGGGGTCACTGTGTCCCACTCAGGAGAGGGAAACTACAGACAATAGAAACACACACAGACACACACAGTTATTCAGATTTGCACTCAAATAGGAAAAGAAAAGCAAAAAAACTAAATAATTTAACCTTAGATTAACAGACTAGCACAACTGACTTCACTGTGACAGAAGCTGGTGTTGAGGCGTGAGTACGGTTGTATTTGTACTGTTAACTGTATCAATTGTCTTACCTGTATTTGACCTAAAATGTGTTCATACAAGCACGACAAATGGATACAGAACACCATGCCTCTCTCACAGCACAAACAGATCTTTGATCAAACACAACAAAGGTGAATAACAGTCGTATGCAAAAGTTTCGGCGTTCCCAGTCAAACAAGGACATGTATTGCTGAAGTTCTATGAGAACATTTGCACACATCTTCTACAGAGAATACACTTCTGCATGAATTTAAAACACTGGAAAAACTTTTTAAAAAAAACCTTCGGTTTATTTATTTGCTTTTTTTCTGTTGGATGAAAGGCATTTCTAATCTGATGGCTGATTATTCTGGCTTCAAATCCACATTATAGAGTCAAAACTCTATAATAAGGTGGCATGCAACCTCTGTGAAGCCACATGTGAAGAAAACTGCTGAAAAATACTGAATAGGCCTACTTATATGATGAGAAGAAAGCATGATTTTCTATTCTAACAACGATTTCTTATTTTTGTTTAAGCGTTAACATGCATGAGGTTAGAGCAAATGAGCGGCAGGAAGAACAAGCAAAACCTTCATGATGGCGAGGATGAAAACAGGAAGCTGGCAGAAGAACAGTAAGGAGGATAGTTTGGGAAACTCTGAGAGAAACTTTAATCCACATTTAATCCAAGAGCTTTGAGACAAAGCCAAGCTGGAAAAACGCCACTGTGCTCCCTATGTCACATCTCTCTCACTCTTTCACTTTCTCTCTTTCTCTTCCTCTGAGACACACACTGTCAGAACAGGTCAGGGAAGGCAGGTTCTGAAAAGGCTTTGCCAGGAGAAAGAGTGAGAGAGAGAGCTGTATAATTGCAGTGTGTGTAGTATGTGTGTCCGAGTGTGTGTGTGTGTGTGTGTGTGTGTAAACTCACATCATAGGCACCAGCCTTGATCTGTTGATAGAGCCTGTGTTGGTCCTCATCCCAAAAAGGAGGGTAGCCCACCAACAAGATGTACAGAATCACACCTGTTGATGATAGACATATTACTTAATATAGAACAATAAACCATACAAAACAACATAGAACAAACACGCAAGAACACACACTTGTATAGGGGTTTATTCATTAACTTTAATTTATTTAATACCAGTATGGAATATGGAAGCTTGAATTTCCATATTGTAGCTCGAATGTGGCTGTCATATAATTGGTTACCTCACCACACACCAACAATGTGATTGGTTGGCCCAGTTCATTTGCATAAAGCTTGACCATTATCAGTGAGCAGGGTGTGCATCAGCTGTTTATATGTAAATGAAGTCTATTTATCATCATCTATTTAATGTAAACTATCCACAACATTAACATGAAAAACCAAGACATATGACATTGATTTTGTCTTAATAATTACAGACTAGAAAAAAGCACTTGCTGATAGCCAGGAGATCTGTTTCAGGTCTGTATCAGATCTAATAACTTTTCACATGAAGAACACCAACTTTTTTTTTTCCTCAATCATGAATGACATACATGTCATCTTATATTTACAAACTGGGATCTCAGCTGAGGGGGAAACATCATAAAAAAGCGACCAAATTAAATTGCATCTGACATTATGTCAGATAAAATCTCACTATTGAACTTTTATCTGAAAGAACTGAGTGTGCTTGAATGTATAGATAGAGCAATATGCTCTAGATGGTACGCTTTCAACCTGTTGCCTCGCCATTCACCACTGCCCAGATATCTCTGGGGTGATACATTTGTTCCCCAGCTTGTTCATCTGTCCGCCTGACAGGTGGGCCATCGTGGTCGAGAAGTATGAATGAGATAGGAACAGGGAAGTAATGCCTGAATTCCTCTTAATCGCATAATGTATTAGAAGATCCAACTGGAAGCCAATCATCAGCATCTGCTGTCAGCATCTAATTAGTGTGTTTATCGAGATCACTGTTTTTGCATCATTAATACTGTTCAGTCTTCATGGCGGAGGAGGCACTGTTATCACGCCTTCTATTATGTCCATCATCGCCGCACAATCCCCATGGAGACGGTTCTTTAGTTTCGTGATCCGTCCCTTTTCTTCCTCAGTGGATCCTCTCCACTGAGGATCAGACATTCAGGTGAGACAATTATTCTCACCTTGTGAACAACAGACATCAAGAGAAAAAAAACACATCCATATGAAAGGCCTAGACATTAGTCAAAGGATCCACAACCTTTCAGTGTAGGTGTATTTTCAGACATAAAGCAAATTCTCTGCATGATCTCATCTGCCAAATCTAACCTTTTCAATAGGAAAGCAAACAACAATGAAGAAATGTCAGTATCACACCCGCAATTTTGTTAAGAGTTTCTGACAGAATCAATGCATTTCTTATATACAGGGGTCCTGTGATGTAAAGTCGAAACACACCCTAGCCATTTACCTATCCTAACACTGTTGTAAAATCTAAGCCACAGAAAACAAAAAGCACCTAAATATACTGTACTTCTACACTGTACCGTAGTAACAGAAAACTGACAAAAATGAGTGTATCTACAAAAAAGTGCAAAGGAGCACAGAGAGTTCACCTCAAAAAATGAAACATCATAGGAAAAAATCCCTTTTGTTATCCAATATGAATATATACACTAACCCACAAACACACCCACACACAATATGCAGGTTGAGGTTGATAGATGCTATGGAATGTATATAAAGATAAGGTATATTATTGACGATAGGCAAAAAAAGTAAAAAACTGTAGGACATGTGATCTGAAAAACATACCACAGGCCCACATGTCAACTGGCTTCCCATATGGTTCCTTCCTTAACACCTCAGGAGACAAATAACCAGGAGTTCCAGCAAAGCCTGTGAAATAAACACATTTAAATATAACCCAAAATATCATCCTGGATCATGTATCCTAATATAATTATGCATAATTACTAGAGTAAAAACTGAAACGAATATGTGTATTTACATAAGCTGTACTACTGTAACCCATCTGTAACACTGAATGCATCACCAGCAGTTTCACTGTCAATACATACATTGTAAATTAGGACCACAAAGCTCACTGTATATATTCCCTCACGTCAAAAGAGCATTATTGTATGGCTTTGATAGCTTTCTCTTCTTCTGAGAAAGATGCCATCACTGCCCATGTAAGGCGTCTGATAGCATGCGTTATAAAATAATCAGTCCCTCTGAGACCAATTATAAAATCCAAGGAAACGTTATAGAAGCCATGGCAATGTTGTGTGATATTTCTGGTGGGAGAATAAATGCAGGAGTTCACACTGATAATGTTAAGATACCTGATCAAATGTCAATGGATATTAGAATAAGAATTTAAAATACAAACACTGAAGGGGAAAATTCACATAAGCTGTCTTGATTACTCAAATTTGATTACTCAATTAAAATAAAGTAATTAAGCATAATGTACCTTTTAAAAAAAAAGAATCTATAAAAACCCTAGAATGTATAATTGAGCGTGTGACCTTTATTTTTTATTTTTTTATCAATGAAGACTTTTCATTCTTTGATTCCTCAAACGATTTCCATATTTCTTGGTCACAGATCACTGGTTGGTCACAGGTTCTGAAAAAACATTGTGAGTCTTGAGTATCAGGTGTACTACCTAGATAGTTTATGTCTTGAGTGTGTTACTAAAATATGTTTCTAGTCAGATTGAAATCTGGTAGTTTTTTGTCAAGTAATATGCAAATATGCCACAAACAAGCACCAGTGGTCTTGTTTTTATGCTCTATTCAAATGAAAAATACAATTTTAGACAACACTGTTTGTTCCAGTGAAAGCACTGGAAGTCAGTGTTTTCAAAAAGAAGGCTGTTAAAAATAAACAGCCTCCTGTTTCATCGCCGTCATGTACAGAGTGTATCAGCTCATTTTTTTAAGTTAACTAACTCAACCAGAGCATGGAAAATAAAATTAAACTCCGATAAAACAAAATGTAAATGCATGTAGTTAAAATCTCATCAGGGTACAATCCAGGGTCTAGCTGCATTAAATGATCAGGTGCAAAGTGGTCAGAAAGATCCCTATGCAGTTCATATGGAACACCCACCATGGTATTTTTTTTCTTTTTGATTATTTTAATGAGCAACAGTCTTTCTGTCTTGTCATTATACGGAAAATAATTAATATAATTTATCATTTGGCAATTTATCATTTGTTTGTGTTAAAAAGGGCATTTTCAAATTACTTCTAGTCTTTGGAAAGGGTCCAAATCATTTACTACGGGAGTTGGATCTAAAAACGTTCTCATTATTTTCTATCTTTCTAAGAATATTTCATTACTTCATGTGCCTCTTCCATACATCTCAGACATCAGTTATTAGGACTGCTGCTGTATTTCTGTTACAAATGTTATTGAGTAAAAGATTAATGGATTAAGAGATCAAATAAAAACATTTACGTGTCGTCAAATCCTTAAAATATTCCTGGCCAAACGCTATCTTTCCCTATTTGTGCAATTGCGTGGTTTTTCGCTCATGCATTTTAGAGTTAAACGAATTCAGATTAGGTTTAATTTAACGACGTTCACGAATCAGTGGACGACAGATACGCACCAAACCATGCTTGCTGGTCTCCCTGCACCTCAATCGCCAAGCCGAAGTCAGCCAGTTTCACTGCAGCTCCCTTCAATTTGCTGGCTAAAAGCAGATTCTCTGGCTTTGAAGACAGAATATGAATTCAACATAAGATGTGGACCAGACTGAAGCTCATCGTCATAGAATATATGTCAATTATACAGGACCTGGGTCAATAATGAAAACAATATTTGAAACAATACCTAAATTTGTCATAAATTACATAGATATATTCAAGGGGGTGGCAATACACATCATAGCCAATCCACTAGAGTTGTATATCTTTAGCTGTACAAAATGAATGAGCCATAAAATTGTTTTCTCATTAATTATAAAATATTGCATCTTCACAGACCCATTTTTGACCCAGGCCATTCTTTACAGTCAGTTATGTCCTCAGGGTTATGCAAACTTACTGCAAATGAAGCTGAACAAGTACAAACAACATTATTAACAAAGTTCACATTTCATTTCCAACACACTTGACAAAAAAGACAACAGGACCACCGAGTAACTTTGCAAGCAGAAAGTGAACAGCTCCATTCAAAAATTCTGAACTGAAGCTGTTACTGAAAAATAACTAATTATTTCTGGAAAATTATGCCAGGCAAAATGACTGTACATACACATACACACACACACACACCTCCGTTGTCATAACAAAACCCTAGTTCTTATTTAGGTTAATAGCTTAACTTTTTGTTTCAAGTCATCGTGGGCCATTTGAATGGGCCCGTTTATCAGGACATGGACAAACTATGTAAAGAACAGTTGGCATTTCCAAATAATGTAAAAAAATTTTTTTTAAAAACCACAAAAAGGAGCTATAATGTTTTGATATAACAGCGGTGATGTCACATAGACAGAACGTCATAAGAACTCATGCATAACCCACTAAGACATTGGAACTGACAAGAGTTGTGTGTTTTTTTTTGTGAGATTAGCTACAAATTTCAATTTTATATTGAGTAAGATGTTGAGACAGTAAATTAAAATGCCTGTGGCTGAAACAAAAACAATAATGCACAGCACTGCGATAGACGTGTTAAATTCAGGTTAATTGGAGCAAGGATTAGTCAGTCCGTTTCCTTGATTTGACCATTCTTTCCATATGAACCTTGTAACACATTCCTAGGGTGTACACAATGTGCACATGCATTCTTCGCATTCAAATACCTATACATGGACCTATAAATACAATCCATGTGTTTAGTGTTTTGGGATGACAAATCACACATTACAACAGTTCTATAAACATGTACATCGGTGTCGGCCAGTGAATGTGATGCATGTTTAGGAATGTATTACTCAGCTCTCGGTTCAAATGGAGCCAAATGGTACCTCCATAAATCATCTACAGTACATTGCATGGCACCAGTAGGCTGAGAGGCTACTGATATTGCCACAGAAATGTTGACAGAGGTCGTTTTAATTGGGTCAGTTCATCCAGGTGTGGTTAATTCAGTGTTTGCAGCATTAGAACACGATGCTATCAAGGTGCCAACATGCTACGGGGAGTGCAGTCAGTGTTACCGTGCAGCCATTGCTTTTGCATACCTTATAAATAACCCCAACCCCAAGCTAAACCTGCAATGAAATAGTTCTTATGGCAGAAGGAAAGAAATGAACAAAACAAAAAAGACTACAAAGTCTACAAAGAAAGAGAAGAATAGCATTTTATCAGAAAGGGGGTCTGAAAAAATTAATTAAAGGAGCGGGCAAAAGGGCTAATTTATTTTTTAAAAATTCAAGAAAAATAAGAAAATTCTAAAAAAGTGAAAAAAGTATAATAAAAAATTTTAAAAACCTTAAAAATAACAATGAAAAAAATAGGGATGCTCAAGGTGATCATTATTTGAGAGGCACCCCATCTAAAACTCATTCCTCACATTCTTTCGCTGAGGTAAAAAACAGATATGTCAGCACAAGCCAAGCTAAAGCCCTTCTCTCTCCAACTAGACTGTCGAGTGTCAGACCAAATCTCAGGATCAATGACACTTTCACAAAAATTTCAGACATCCTGGCTTTAAGAAATTGTATAAGATTTTATAAAGTAAAGTACAGTAAAGCGGTCCCTTATAGTCACGCGTGAACACACCACAGTATGAACAATGTGAAATTCTTTCTCTGCCTTCAACCCATTCACCAAATGAAGCAGGGGGTAAACCCACGACCTTCTAACCACTAATCGCAGGGGCAACTCCCTAAGCATCAGACCACCAGCTGCCCCAATATATGGAAATAGTTTATATGGCAAAGCTTTGAGGTCATTTATCACATTAGCTTCAAACAGATTATTCTTATAGTTATGACAAGCACAGCCGTTTACAACTGGCAAGAAAACCGTCTCACACTTGAACCAACATGGATTGAATGAGCAGGGGCTGCAATTACAGAGGCTACGTGAGTCGGGGTGGTGGAGCAGCATAAAAAAGTGAAGAGAAAGACAGAGAAAAGGAAAATCAGTTTTGAATCTAACAGAAAAAAACTCTCCAACTAAGACGACAGACAGAAAGATGGAAAATGATCAGCTCAGCCAGGCTGAAAGCGGCTAATAAAATGTGACTGCATTGCTACCTCTGTCCCTTCATGACCTTGTGTATACTTTATCCAATTAATGCTAACACAAAGTCTGGACATGCGCGCATATATATATATATATATATATATAGATACAAAAAACAGGGTACCCAGGCTACCTATTCTCTTTTAAAGTGTTTATCCTGTAGTCTCCCCCCGACCCCCCCGCACTTCGCCATGGTAACACCTTAGCAACACAAATCACGGAGCTGAATCGGACTATAAGTGTCAGGAGAGGATTATTCCAGGACAGAAAACGAGCTCCTAGCTGCACCTGGCTCATTTGATTAGCAAATTAAAGCTTGCAGAGTTGAGCCTTGGCACTGGAGTGACGGGGGATGGAGGAAGCAGGGTCTTCAGCTAAGATAACAATGAATTCCACACAGCAAGGATATCTCTTGGTGTACGGCATTAATCAGATTTAGTAGTGACTAGTTTTATTTACAAGATTTTTTTTGATGCGATTGTGCAGTGCTAGCCGTACTGTAGGTGTAAACTAAAGAATGCCGAGACCTCAAGGGGCCCCAACACTGCAGACAGAAACCGGACAGTGAAAAGGGCAGTGAATATAACAGACAAACTGGTTTATTCAGTTATTCTATTTTACACATTTTAAACTTACAAATACAAAATCATGATAACACTAGAAATTACTGCACAAGCTGACAAAGTACGACTGTTCTATTAGAATGGAAATCACTATGTCGGAGAGAACTTAAGGGGTGATTCTGTGAAATATTGCAGTGCTCAAGAGTAAACGTTATACTGTGCTGATATATAATTCAGTTGTGTATAAACTGCCTATGACCTCAGCTTATTCTGGGGCTTGAAATACATCTCCCCAAGATCAGTTTATCCAGGGCAACAGAAATGAAAGAGTAAAAGAAAGGACAAAGACCTATGTGTCATGTGTTCGGGACCCCTTCCCCCATGGCTATACTCACCTTCAGGTCACGATGGACCACTCCCATCTGGTGGCAGTGGAGAACGGCCTCAAGGATCTGCTGAATGCAATGACTGCATGCAAACACCAGGGGGTGTGGGTTAGTGATAAGCATCCACTCACTGTCTGCAGTCGCAGTGAGACCAGAGGAAGTAGGGACGTTTTGCCGTTGATACTGACATTAGGTAAAAAGTAGGCTCAGTATGCCCACCAGACACGGTGGGGCATTTATCATTTGTTTTAATTTGGGGTCATGATAAGAAAACTGCATCTCTCATCTACCATTTCTGTAGAATATGGTCAGTTGCCACAGATGACGATTTATAAAAGAACAGGAAACTTGCTCAGACAAAAATACAAGTATAATCCAAGCCAAAAGGAAGATGCTTCAAAAACTACCCAGTGGCTTTTATTATAATTGTGTTCTGATTCAGTAGGTGGTTCTTTTCTAAGTACAGGGATATGTGTCAAAGTGGCCAAAAATGTTTCTTTGTGAGATGCAACAGTTTTGGTTCTCTAAACAACCTTTCAGTACATGGTTCTTTGAAGAAAAATTTTGAAAAAGAGGTATAAATAACCGCTAAAAAAGCTCCACATAATATAACATTGACAGAAGGTCCTGAATTACAGGTGCATTTAAAAAATGAAAATTGAGTATTTCTAAAATGTGAAACTTAAGTAAGCAATTATTAAGCAATTGAAATAATATAATCTCAATAATGCAATACAGTAAGGTCCTAAGCACCGGACCAAGAAGATTTCCAGTAATCATCAGCAGCAGCATCTTTCCCATGATGCCTCCTCTGATCTCAAAGCAGAAGTGGTGTTTGCGCAAGGGGCAGCTGCGGGCTTGACCCAAATAGAGATGTTGACAGGGTGGTTGACAGCAGTTACTTTCCAGTTAAAGAGTTCTACCTGAACATTTCAATGAATTAAAACCACCTGAAAACAACATTGCATTGAGTCAAACCACACAGACGCTGGTTAGAGCATGTCTCTCTCACACTACATGCACAATGCCTCAGCTATCGGCCAGCATGTTTGGGCCCCCGAATGTGAATGGCTCGGTGTGCAGAGGGAGTTAGGGTTGCTTTGGTGGGGGGTTGAGAAAGGAGAGCCTTCGCCATAGCGACTGCCCGTTAAATGCTCATCCAGAGATTCGGCGCCAGTGTTTCCAGACATTTTGGCCTAACATACTAACCTTCAAGTCTCGATGGACAATGCCATTAAGGTGACAATGATTTACACTCTCTAGAATCTGCTGTATGCAATGACTGTGGGGAGAGGGAGAGAAAGACATAGCAGGGAAGCAAAAGAAGAGAAGTACAATTCAGCAAGCACAATAAGAAATAAATGACAGAATGAACCCACAAACAGATGAGAAAACAAAGCAGATTTCCTACACAAAACCTCCTAAAATTCCTAAGTTAAATATGAGGACTGGTTGAAGCTGAATGAAACATGCCAGTGCTGCTACCAAGTTGTCAAGTGATCGAAATTCAGCCGTAACCGAATGGAAACTCAGCTTGCAAACCATGAAACAGCCCTCATATTGCACTACTGATGTTACACAGTGAATACAAAACATTTAATGCATTTGAAACTGTTTGTATTAAAGCATCTAGACATCATGGATCACCTCCAGCCAAATTGAATTCAAATCAATAACAAAAACAACCCACACCTCAAAGCTAAAGCATAAGGCTAGAGCTCACATCACAGGGAAATATGAAAGGATATAAGTGCATCAGGACACAAAAGGCACAACAACAAAAAAGGCTACTGGCAACAGTCATTGCTTACATTTTGTGTATAGCACTGATGTGAATGCCCTTCATTCATCAAGAAGTCAATTTGCAAGTACATTGTCATTTCTATCATTTCTATTCTTTTATATATGTAATAAGGCATGAATTCTATTCATTTCTTATACTTAACTTAATGGTGCATTAAACACAAACAATAATAACATTAAATGAATGATATTGGTATTTATTATATATACTATTACACAGTAGTGCATTTCATAGTAACAGGAACTAAAAGCATTTGCATCCAAGATTTCTGCTCAAGAAAGCATACTCCTAGCCTCAGATAGCCCT
>JBBJLS010000011.1:5516911-5548662 GCA_037577275.1 Bryconaethiops microstoma
TATATATATATATACAATATCTTGCATTTCTTTACAAAACATGAAACTAGCTATTGCTTTGGCTGGATAGGTGCCAAGTGAACAAAATCATGCACAGGCACATTTTATCACTGTCGAAAACCATGACTTTTCATTTTCTATTATTTTCCAGTTGAAAATGTTGGACATATGCATGAACGTTTATAAGGGTTTAGGCCAGAAACAATATTTAATAATCTAGACTTAGATGCCCCACGGTGGTGCAATGGGTAGCACTGTTGCCTCACACTGCAAGGGTTGGGGGTTTGAATCTGGGTCCTGGCCTTGTGTGTGGGTGGAGTTTGCATGTTCTCCTCATGGTGGCGTGGGTTTCCTTTGGTTTCTCCCACAGTCCAAAGACCTCATCAGGTGGACCCTGTGTGTGAATGTGTGTGCACCGCCCAGGGTGATTCCCTGCCTCGTAGACCCTGGGATAGGCTCCGTGTACCCATGACCCTAGTATGGATTAAGCTATTACAAAAAAATGTTTGAATATAGAGTAAGAAATACTTTCTGAACCTTTTAGAATGAGGTGGATTTCTCCATGAAGAGGCACTAAAATAAAGGCAAATAAAGGCAGTCATAATTTATAAGATTTGAACTACAGCGAATGTCTTATTTTGCTAATATAGAAAAAGAACACCTTCTTCTTTAAGCCCATGTGTGTTAGCACTGAGTCATCTTCCTACGAAGTGTTTCCCTCATTGACTCAATGAGGATTAAGTAATACTGTTGAATGCCTACCAAATAGACAAATCATGACTTTTTATTTTTTATTATTTTCCAGTTGAAAATATTGTTTGCCCTTTACATTGTGTGAACAGTTCACAACAAAGGGTCAAATAGAACTGGTCTTAAAGTTACATTATTGTATGGTTTTTTTTCCTGTACAGTTATTTCACAGTTTTGTTGGCCTCTGTCCAGTGTAAGATGCTTATACATGTGTGAATATGTAGATGGAGTAATGAGAGTGAGTGCTGAGGCAGCTGTGGAGACTTGCCAACAGTTTCAACAGCTTTAATACTGCTGAGAAATGAATGTGCTTGCTGGGAGACGGGGGTGAATCCAACAATCTGGAGGGCCGGTGTGATGAGTGTTTCAGCTGGGTGGGATCTACAGTTCCTCACAGTGGGAGAGAATGAGCAAGAAACAGGGCAGGGGAGGAAGAAAGAGTTGAGGAGAGGAAAGCAGTTAAAGAGAGAGAGAGAGGTGGGGCTGGGACAGTAAAGGAAAAAGGGACAAAATCGAAAGAGGCCAAGGGAGAGAGAGATAGAGCATGTAAAGGAGGGGGAAGGCAGGGAGGGAAAAAATGAACAAAAAGCATCCGCCAAGAAGGGTTCCAGTTGTACTCGGGTAATATTGCTCATTACAGGATATCCCCGTGTTTGTGCTTTTGGAGCTGTATCAAAGGGGAGGAAGCAAAATCATCATGGAATACATTTCGTCCTAAATGCTTAGACCAAATTTTGCCTGGCTCTATTAAATAAGACCACAAAGATGCGAAGAGATTTATTTACACACATGCATTTATTGTTCACCTACATTACATGGACAAAAGTATTGGGATGCTTGAACATTACACCAACAGGAACTTTAATAACATTGCATTCAAACACATAGCACAGTTTTTGTGCTTACAGTGGAAGTTTGGACTCTTCAGCTATGGAATCAGCAGAGCGTTGACGACTTTTACGCACCATGGATCTTTGCAGTTGTAGACCCCGCTCTGTGACCTTACGTGGTCTTCCACTTCATGGCTGAGTTGCTGTTGTTTCTAGGTGCTTCATTTTGCCAATAATACCACTTACAGTTCACTGTGGAATATCCAGCAGGGATGAAATCTCATAAACCATCTTATAGCAAGGGTGGCATCCTATCACTTCCTTTTGTTTAGGAGTAAACAAGAGATTTGTTTTCTTTGAATTATTCTAGTTCTGTAAACACTGCATCATTTCTCTTATTTTGATGTTTTGTCATTTTCTTTAAAATTGTGCTTTAAAGAACGATATTTATATTTTGTAATATTGTCTGCAGTTCTTAAAACTAAGGCAAAGCTGATCAGTTGCACCTATAAAAGACAAAACCTGAGAAACTGAACATTTTTGCAGTGGTCTCATTTTTTTTACGGAGCTGTATTTTACACCACTTACAAAACTCCAGCTACCCTTTATTCAGTATAATCAGTTTGCTAGTCCAGACTTTGTAAATTCCTAATTATGCACATTTTTCTTGAAAATATAGCAAGCGCACACATACAGTCACATAACTCCTCCATATCTTCTTATAGGAGCCCATAAATGTCACCACTGATTTGTATTCTTTACTCGAACTTGGCTGCGAGAGCCATAATCATAACAGAAGAGTTTATTTCCGTTAACAATTCTTCCACCACTGGTATGGCACTTAAACTTTGTCCAAGTAACAACCCACTCCTTACAACATGTAACATCCATAGTCATTAATCACCCACCCCCGGGGCAATTCCTGAGCCGAGTGTCCAATGATAACATGGGTAATTATGCAGTCAGCAATTACGCTGTAAACAGTGCCTTGCTACCTCACACTTGTGGAATGCAGTAACAATGTTAAGAGATCAAAAAGTGTTGCAAACTTCATCTTGCATGCATGGTCAATGGCGTGTCAGGCTCAGTCATTTTGTGCACTAAGTGCTTGGAGCTTTTGCACATACCATCTTGGCTTCACATGAGGTTTGTGTTTCAGAGACAGCTGTGGAGCATTACGATGAGGTCATCTGATTGTTCTAAGGGAGATGGTCTAGATTACATAAGTTCGCCTGTGTAAACTTGTTGAGTTGTACTGTAGCTGAAGACAATTGATCTGATTGCTATGGCAAAAGTTAGCATGTATCTCTTTTCCTGGAACAAAGCCGTCAGCGAATACTTACCCAAGGGAACATCTGCTGTGTTTGGACATATGCATGAAAGCTTATAAGGGTTTAGGCCAAAACCAATATTTTACTTAATAAAGTACAGCACAAAATACTTTCTGAACCTCTTAGAATGAGGTAGATTTCTCCATGAATAGGCACTAAAATGTGATCTGATAATAAAGAAAGGCTGTGGTATTTTACAAGGATTTGAACTACAGTGAATATCTCATTCTGCTAATATAGAAAAAGAAGACCTTCTTCTTTAAACCCATGAGTCATCTTCCTATGAAGCATTTCCCTCTTCGGCCCAATGAGGATTAAGTAATACTGTTGAATGCTTACCAAACAGACTTACACAAGTCACTTACAATTCATGATTTGACACAGTGTCACAAGTAAGAGGCAGGCAGGTCTGTAAATTGCGTCATGCATTTTTTTTCCCTGCTGAAAGGCCCTTTGGATGAAATCTTGTATTTGGATCTAGTACTGTCTAAACTCTCAGCACATTTATGACATGCTGAAGAAGCAGTTATACTCAACCTAAACATGAGTGAGAAAATGAGAAAATGCTTTGAAGACAGTGATTAATAAAATATAAGCAGTCTTCATTCCAGGGCAAAACTGTGGATAAGGCCACCATGGAGCTGAGGACATTTTTTTTTTCTTTTTTTTGCTGCCAACTCCTTTTATGCAACCTCTAGGCACAGGTACATGCCACAACAACCCAATAAAAAATCTCTTCTATTAGGAGTGTAAAATATTGGCATACTTTTCCTTAGTAACGAGGGTAACATTTTATGTGGGTGTGTGGGCATGTTAATAGATATATTCCAACAACAGCAACTGGAGCATGACATCACTTCTCCAGTTTGTATCCTACAACCAACACCCACATTTGTCACTATTATTCACCTCATACAACATCAACATAAGCTCCCATGGATTTTGCAGCGGATGATAAATGTGCATTCCTAGGTTCATGAGAGGTTAACTGTGATCCAAAAGCCTGAGAAGTTTTATAGATTTTTCCACTTAAAGGAGAGATTCTGAGGAGCAACTCACCAACTGCAGCTTATGTGTTTGTATACAGATGAAGGAAATAAAAGCCATTAAGAAGTGTTACAGGGTCTATATTGCGCATAGTACGTTATGAAAGGCCCTGTTGGGAATCATGACCAAAAACAGTCTAGGAACAGCAATAGTGCTTCAAGGCTAATAAAAATGACGTCATGCATACAAAATATTTTATCTATTAATTAGCTCAGCGTTTTAAATCAGGGTTGATGACTGATCTGCAGAATGCCAGAAATACATGCTCCAGAAAAGGCCTCTGATATTTTGTATACATTAAATGACCAATTCACCCAGGCAACTATGCTATTTTGCAAAGCATGCCAAGATACAAATGGGCTATGTGGCTGCTTGCATTTGTTTTATGGTCATATAACTCTCTTGCAGTGTACACTACATGGATTTCACTGTGTGTGCAATAGAACAAACTTAAACCTTAATGTTAATATGCTTTAGGGTGTTGCCTATGTCATGCAATCTAATTATATGAAGGAAAATAGGTTTGTGGAAAAACAGACACCTAAAAAAGGAAAGTCTATTAAATGCGTCACAGTTTTCAGTGTACAGAATAAACGGTATGGTCAGAGAAAGGCTTATTAGCTCTGTTATGTTACATTACCATAAATACTGTGCTGTTAAATGAAAGAAACCAGACACAAGTTTTGGTTCTCATTTCTTGCACAAGTGAAGCCATTGAACAGTATTTTGATAATCAGGCTTTTTATCAGTCTTCGTTCAGCGAAATGCTTAAATGGTAAACTTCCACATCCCTACCCCATACAGGAAGTTGCAACCAGATGGTGTAGCCTGAAGGGTAGAACAGGCTAAGGAGGGAAATCAAGGACAGAAAGTAGAATGAAGGAGAGGACTGAGGAGTTCACATTTGTGTTTTATTGTTTTTCATTCAAGTGTTACTGGTACTAGACCACACTAAACAGATGGACAAACAAAAGACAAACACGGTATTTCAAAATTCTAAGGACTGAGGTCACAGAATACAAGTTGTACCACCATAGGTTTTATCTTTAAATTGTCTATTGTATTTGGTTTTAAATGTGGGAACTAAATAACTTTTAATCATACATAGAATAGAAGCTCTCTCTTTGAATAGTTTGCCAAGAATTTAGCACTGTCTACACATTCTTCTGAACCTATCATCACATATCAGAAACCAATTTCAGTGACAAAGAAGGTTAAGCATGCAATAAAGTGTACAAAAATAAATATTCTTCTAAAGCTCTTACCAAACATTGTCCAAAGTCTAAGCTGGAAACAGCAGTTTTTCAAGTGGGTTTCTTTCTCACAATGAGATGCACAACAGCAACTGCTGATTATGGTTGCTTACACATCAAACTAGAGGTAAGTCTATCTAAATATCAGTCAGTGAAAATGACATTGCGAGCAGATCAACTATGTCTGCCGGACCCTGAGATTATACGGTTTGAAAAGTCTTTGGAGGAACGAAATCAACAACAGATTGCGTTAGGCTTTCCTTTTGAATTTCCCTCTCCGTTTCACTGTCTTCTTACGTCTCCTCCTGCCTAAATAATTTGAAAGAACATTGTCATTTTCTTCCTCTTCATCTTCATCTGAGTACCAAGGTCCCCAGACCCCGCCGTTGTACTGAGGATTAGACCGATAGTCCTTGGGTGGGTAGCGGCAAGGCACGGCCGTTCTGCTGTACTGCAGGAGCCTGAATAACATCTTTTTCACTATGTGTGGGTAGCGCCTTGAGAGGTCCACACGCTCAAAAGGGTCTGCTGTGATGTTGAAGAGCCAGACAGACTTGCCTCGATCCCAGCGCACTCGCTCGTTGTGCCAACGATTAACTAACAGCAGGGTGGAGAAGGTCTGTGGAGGAATCCAGTCACTGTAACCTGGAATACCTGTCAGGAGCTTCCAGTCTCCGACACGAAGAGCTGACTGGACTGCCGTGTTCCAGATTCCATAGCCTGCCTTCCATGAGCCATTCTTGGCCTTGGTGTAGATGGGGTCTATATTGTGGAGAATGTCTTGACGTGGAGAGGGACGCCCTTCACTGATGGACTCCCAAATGTCGTAGCCATCTAGACTCTGGTTCTCATCCAGGGTACCTTCGGCAAGTGTTACTAGTGTTGGGTACCAATCAGTAATGTGCATCAGGGCCTTGCAGCGAGTGCCCTTCTTTGTTAGTAGAGGACTGTGCACAAACCCAACTGCCCTTATTCCTCCCTCCCAGTATGTTCCTTTACTACCCCTTAGAGGCCAATTGCTGCCTCCTGCCATTGGCTGACCTCCATTGTCGGAAGAGTACACCATCACCATGTTATCATAGTAACCATATCGTTTAAGTGCAAGTGTTATGTTGCGCATAGCTTCATCTAAGCAGCTGACCATGGCAGCATATTTGCGTCGGTGCAGATTTGGGATAGATTTATAGCGTTCCACATAACGAGCAGGAACCTGGAGGGGTGAGTGTACTGCCTGGAACGCCAGGTACAGAAAGATAGGCTGTTTGGGGTTGTGCTTGGCTAAAATACTCACAGCTTTCTGAGTGTACATGTGAGTGGAATAGATGCCTCGGTCTTGCTCCCAGGCGGCTTCCTCACCCTCATGCAGGTCATACCCACACATTCCTGGGCTGTCACATTTGTAATGATTGTAGTAGTCACCGCTCCCCAGCAGAGAACCGAAGAAGGTATCGAATCCGCGCTGTGTGGGCATGCAGCTACGTTTGTAGAAACCAAGATGCCACTTGCCCACCATATGAGTAGAATATCCTGCACTCCTCAACTTTTGGGGGAGGGTGATATTCTCTAAGGGAAGGCAGTTGGGCTGGGTGGGTCGGATGATAGAGTGTTGGAGTCCAGTGTGGATTTGGTACCTGTGGCAGAAACAAAAAAGTTAAAGGACATTATGGTTTATATCCAACAATATGAAAATCAATCAGAAATATAACCACACATCTAGATCTTGGATAACAGCCACCTATTGACAAAATTTCAAACACTACTGCTTCCTGTGCTCACATGGTATCTATGATGTTAATTTTGCAATATGCTGAGTAATTTCAGCTAGTTTAGACATGATTATTTAAGAATCAGTTGGTCTTTATCAGAGAAATTGTTTGTTCAAATTCCATGCAATTTGATGTGAAGACAGATTGATCATTAAACCTACTTTTTAAAGACATAGAGCCTGTCGCCAGTATGATCCACAGTCTAATATTTGATTGCCTCTAGCAATCAAACGGTTTTCCTCATTAACATCCTTTTGATTTTTTATTTCAGAGTTTCTAAAGATATACAATACCTGCAATTACTTGACTCCTAAAACTTATTTTATGATACAAAACACCCATATGAATCCACTCCCAAATAAACACAAAC
Source organism: Bryconaethiops microstoma (assembly GCA_037577275.1). Classification (NCBI taxonomy): domain Eukaryota; kingdom Metazoa; phylum Chordata; class Actinopteri; order Characiformes; family Alestidae; genus Bryconaethiops; species Bryconaethiops microstoma. The sequence goes on from JBBJLS010000011.1 coordinate 5,524,259, forward strand.
CCATATTGCATGTGTATAGACCCTAAATGCCAGCTATCTACTTTGTTAAATGAAGGAAAAAGCAAATCACACACAGACTCTGTTCAACATGTGTCTAGTAAACCGGCAGGAACAAGAAATTACAAAAAGCCATGCATTAACAAACACATACGCCAACACAAACACACTACTCCCTTATCCCTCTCTTTCTCTTTTTCCTTTGTTTTAGTCTTGCTTCATTATTTTGCATGTTTTTTTCCCCATGTGATCAGGTTACAATTATGGAAGATAAACAAGGGTCAGTGTTGACCCAAAAAGCATGCAAAAGTTCACAATTAACTTTGCATCACAAAACATGACTCTTTTACTTCAAGCCTTCTTTCTGGTGACATCTAGCAAATTCCATACTGAATTTGATAAGGTTTGAGTCAGCAGTGTGTACAGTGTTTCTCTGGCAACCCATCTGGATGACTGGGGGATGGGTTGAAAAGATAAAGGCCTAATTCCCACCCTTTTGCTTTTGTGACCTTAATGTACACATTCCTGACATATACAAGAGCTTGGAGTGATTCATTTACGTACAAAGATGCTCACGTAATTGGACACAAATAGCAAACCAAGAACTGCCCAGTAACATCTGCAATAGCCTTGTAACAAAAGTGAATAATAGGAAAGGTGAATCCAATGAATATGACCCTGTAGATAACCAGAGGGAGTCATGGAAAGAAATCCTATTGAGAAACAAAAAGGCAATATGTCCTGAAAAAAAAAACATGATACTCATGTTTAAAAGTGATTTCACTGCAGTTTCCCAGAAAACTCTCATCAGTTTTCTTGATAGTGTTTACGTCATTTATCAGTGTTAAGTCAACAGTCACTGCCTCCAAATATGTTGCTCAACATGATGTGGATCTAATAACAATGTTTCTTGCCCAGCATCTTCCAAATAGCGCTTAAATGTTGAAAGTCCTTTTGAGCATTGCAGATTTATTTCCTTCTGTTTCAGTGTATCCCATTGTGTCCCACTGAGTCCTATTACCATCCTGAACCATGTTATCCCACAGAGCTTCAGGCATCGAATATTACATCAGCAATCGAGCAGTTTTTTTATGCTCACTGTTGCTCTGAATGTGTAGAAGCGCCTCTGGATTCGTTTAGACAAACTACTTTGACCTTTATCACTCCAGCCAAAAAACGGCTGGTAAGAGGCGAATGAAGTGAATCAACATGGATTTTTATGTTTACACAGTTTTGCAACACTTGCAGCTGACCAGTTCCTGTGACAAGAATGACCTACTCTTCATTTCTTTCAAAACTTAGTCCTTTTGTACATCCTAGCTGTTCTCAGCTTGAAAGCCTAGAAAAGAACAAAAGTGATCCATCACATTTACCCTGTACTTATAACTACACACTGCAGAAATACGCATTTGCAATGACTCTTCAATTTACATTTTACACAACACCTCAACAAACCTCTTTCCAAAAGTATAACAAAAATGAAGAAATACATATAATTTGCATGCCATGCACTTCAAAATACCCTATTAACATTAATGCCTGCATACTTAGCAATCTTTTAGAGCTTTAGATCTTCAGTCCCTTCTTACTACAGAATTCACTGTAATTTGAGATCTTCTTGTGTGAAGAATTTTGTTGAAATGTCTTAATTTAAATTTTGTTTGATTAATCTCATCTCTTTGAAATCTGTAGACTTGTTTTGTTTGGATGGAGTTGCAATGCATATGCACTTACATCTTTCATTAAATTCCAACTTATCTCACAGTTTGGAGACAAAACAATGTTATAAAGAAACATACATCATGTATGATGCTTAACCGAATCCCCACTTTCAAGTAAAGTACAAATAAATTAATTGCTCTAAGTAGGTGAACAGAGAGACTGTACACTGGAGTGTAGTATGTTTGGAAGGAATGAATTGGTACAGATAAAACAGGATTCATTGTAACAGACACCTTGGCATCAGGCAGTCTCCAAATATTAGACCTAATCCAAAGACAACTCAACACTTACAGAAAGTTGTGTATGATGACTATGTCTGCACTTTGAAGCTGTCATCTTTGATTCAACGAGACCAAAACCAATACCCTACAGGATGTGGTATCAGTGGTAACTGAGCAGGGTGCTGAGTTCAAATATGAAGGACCTTCCTGAACAGTACAAAGACTGCAGACAGAGCTGTATCACTGAACACTGCAGTTTCCACTGGGGGGTGAGTGTAGGGTTGGGTGTTGCAGGCTCCAGCTTCAGCCAAAACCACACACCTGGCCGTGTTTGTGATAAGTCATAGTCTGAACTACGAAGTATGAATTAATTGTAATAAAAATGTAATGCTTGAGATAAGAATGAATTTAAAATGATTTAGTAGTAAATAGCAAAAACGACAAATAAAAGTTCAGGTGAGTATAAAACATTCAGAATTTAAAATTCAGTGGTCCTTTAAATGACTTTCAAAAAAGCAATGTTTTATTCTGCTGGTACCTGAAGCTGACAATATAACCAGACCCAAAATTACAGCAATTTTACCACTTTCTTTTGGAAACAGGTCAGCAGGTATTGGTGCCACTGACTTCATAGTTGTCTGCGTTTTGGAATGCCCAGACAACTAGACTACCTTCATTCAGTCTCCTTCCCCTTCTGTCATCCCTCCCTCCCTCTCTCTCTCTCTCTCTCTCTCTCTCACTCTCTCTTTCTCACAATCTGGCGCACTCTCTCTCCTTCCCTTACCCTCCCCTCGTCCCTCGCTCTCCCTCCACTTCCCTGACCCCCTCCTCTTTCAGGACTCTGTGTGAACAGGCCGTCCCTCATCCGCCTGAGAGAGCTACAAGAGCGCTATTTGTTCTTGTAGAAATTGGTGTGCAACAACATGCAAGTTGCTAAAAAACATGACCAACGTGCGCCCACAATATTCCACAGCCCATGCAGGTGCACAAACACACTCATCCACACACATACACGGTATTTTAACACACCGGCAAGCTTAAATATAGTATCGAGGCCTCTCGCATCTCCATTAAAGGCATGTTGTTCTTACATTTTACAAAATTTTATCCTACCAAGCCACATACACACACAAACATATATATGTGTTCTTTTCAGTCCACACAAAGCAGAGCAGCTGTGCTGGCTATCATCCTGCAAGTCCGGTAATTTATAGATACTCCAAGCCTCGAGCCTTGGAAAGAATATGCGGGTACTACATGGCACAGCTTGTTCTCTAAGCTATAAGAGAAGAAGCGCGGTATTACTGTGAACATAACTCATTCGTTGAATAATTAAAAACCATATTAAAATCATTTTATATATCTGGCCTTGTATGGCAGGAAATTCTCAACCTGTGAAACGAGGCCTATGGTGAGACTGTATGGAAAAAAAAGTGTTCTCATGTGCGATTGTAGGCCCAAACATCTGCAGAGGTTTTCGGTACTCTTAGCTGCGGAAACATGTAAGGACATACTATGCTGTTAACCTGCAGATGTATCTAAACTTTGGCTGCTATAGCAACAGTTTTTCCAGGCCACCTGGGTGGTGTAATACTTGCCCCAAAACTGTCCACAAGTAAGCCGCATTCTAACCACACAAGATGACATCAGCACAAACTGAAGATGTTTCTTTGGTAAGGATTACGAGTTTGTATACTGGCATCATGTTCATCAAACAGGATTCATTTTAACTCATGGGAAAGCAGATACAGACTTCCATTCATGAAAATGAATGTGCCAAAAAGTATTCTTTGGAGCGATGCCACAAAAGATCCACTTTTGATTCTCTAAGCAACCTTTCAATGGGTTTTTAGTAACTGAGGATTATGAAGCTTTTTAAAGTTTAAAGAACTTCCGCATAAGGTAAAAGGTTTTTTTTTTTTTTCCCTAGAAATGTCTGAGCCAAGAACCACTTAGGAACCTTTATTAAGGATACATGACTTTGTTTGAGAGAACTGAACAAGAATAACATGAGTCTTGGAGAAGCTTTCAGAGTAGAATGAAGAGATGAGGTTTCTACTCTGCCGTGCCCTGTGGTCTGTCAGAAACTCTCCCATATGGTAGTGGGGTATTGTTAAACTGATTCTACAATGACAGACTGGATGTGTGCAGAAAACAAAAATCAGTCAAAGGAAAACCTTTCACCCACGCCAACCACTCAAATTTGACTGTTACAGATTCCACCAGCTCCACCGTTGAGCACTGTCACTGATGAGGCAGCACGTGAAGGCTGAGGTGTAGAAAACATGCTGTTTAACGAGGAAGACTAGTAAAAAAGCTGCTAAACATAAACAGCAACAGACTAAAATATTAATAGCTGCCCTAGCTCATGTTCAGCTGCACCCTGTCATTTTCCCACAATTAATTTAAGATTTGGCATTCTTTAAGCATCCAAGAGGCTTTTAATTGCTGTTGCGGTTCAGTTCTTGTTTGAATGTACACTGTCCAGTAATAGCACACAAATACATAAAAATGTTGTTTTCACAAGCAATTTAAGATAACCACACAACTACTGCTTTTAGACTCTGACCTGGCTATTTTTACGATGACTTTTTTTTGGCCAGCATTTGAAATACTGTATACATTCCAGCACACAAAGCATATTTTTCTCACCATTTTCATTTTGATTGCCTCTTCATCTCTTGACCTATTATCACTGATCTTCAAGTATGAAAATATTCACCTGCATGAACAAATACTGTAGTACATGCACTGCAGAACACTTCAGTTTAGTGCTGTTGTTATGTGACCGCTCTTTGTTTCCATGAGTGTCTTGCATGTCTCCGCATTTCACCTTAGACCTTCGCAGTAGGAATGCAATGGCTCTTTACTTCACAGGTCCTTTGCATAAGTCGGTCATCCACACTAAGATCTCAACAATGTATGGTATGCGCTTGTGAATGTGGAATTCCACAACACCCTGCTCTCCATGTGTAAGACCGTGAGAAGATGGAGAGGCGGAAGGTGGAGAGAACAGGTGAAAAAGATTTAGCATGAATGAATATTAAATGGACCATCAAAAAGATCACTGGAAAAAAAAAGATCAGAAGAGCTGTAGTTTCTCTAACTTCAGGTTAACTTATCATTAGCCTTTAGGCAAACAGTTTTCATTCTAAAATCTGACTGGCTGATATACATCTACAATAGTTGTAAAACATTCAGTATACTCACACATATGCATATATCAATTGAATTCTTCATTAATTATCTTATTAAAACCATAAAATGTTATTAAAACCATAAAATTAATACTGATGAACTGAAGAATTGTTTATTGCATTTAACTTAATACTTATCATACATGTTTACCTAAAGGTTAATGATATCTTAAGTTAACATGAAGTTAGAGAAACTACAGCACATCTGATCTTTTTTTTTCCTAGTCATCTTTTTGATAGTTCATTTAATATTCATTCATGCAAAATCTTTTTCAGCTGTTCTCTCCATCTTCTCACGGTCTTACACATGGAGAGCAGGGTGTTGTGGAATTCCACATTCACAAGCGCATACCATGCATTGTCTTCTCCCTTAACCGTTGTAAAATTAAATGGCTTATTGCTATATTATCAAAGGCCAGGAACTTTTATCATCGCTAGATCTGTTGTTAAACACATATACAAACAGCTAGAATCTGGTTACTCTTTATCAAAAAACTCTATCGTACTGGTTTGTAGTCATAACCACTGTAGTAGATTTCCAACTTATTTCACACACAATTAAACTAAAACACTGCTTGTATGCAGTCCAAATATCCCATAACACATATGTTTTCTGGCTACCAAAGCCACTGGGTTCTATCATTCCCAGACCAATCTCTACTGGAAGCCCTGCCAGCGTAGGTTCTACCCCCACTTGAGTGTCCCTGATACATCTGTTCCAAATAAACACATTTGACTCCACTCTAAAGCTAATCACATTCAGACCCTACAACATTAAAACTTGTTCACTCTGTCCTTCCCTCTAATTTGTAGACTTTCAGTTCTTACATCTTGCAGTTTCAGACCTTACCTAATAGACTTCCTTTGTCTCACACTTCCTTTTTCATCCCCCTAATCAAGGCAGGACCTGACACTCCTATAATATGTTTCACCGAGCATTTTTCATTGAGCTGTCACCACCCATTATGCATTCTTTTGTTCTACAAAGTATCTCAGAAAGCTATACAGTCATATGTAGAAGGTGTCATGCAAAACTAAACATGTGCCACATTAACTAATATAGCCTTCAACTGGATTCTGTGAATGCAGGGTTCAAACAAGGCCAAACAGAGACCCATCTATAATCTGTACAAATGATCTACACTGCAGGACAAGATGCATAATTATGTGGGACATTTCTGGTCTTTCAGCAATTCTGAGTTTTTCTGATTTCTCTCATAAACCAGACTGTCAAATGTAGACCTAGATTAAAGGAACTGTTGCACAAAAAGGAAAATTTATACCGTTTTCCACTACCCAGATATAGTCAATCAGCAAAGACATTACAAAAACTAAAACTCACTCTCTCCCCCCTCAAAACTGATCCAGCTCTTCAATGATGTGGCACAGACTTGTCAATATGGTTAAGGTCACTTGCAGTGAACTATAAAAAATGAACAGAGCTTCACCACTTCAGGCAGCCATTCCAGACACCAAATAGGGCTGATCTTCATATAGCAGTCATAAGAAGGACTGAGCTTGGATCAGATTTCTATGTATTTCTGACTGTCACTGTCACAAATGCTGACTCTTGATTAACACTTATATTCCTAAAATGGTTTGTGAAAACAAACCCTGTTGTCTAATAAGGCTGCGTTTAGCATTCAGTTGCATGGTGAGGTTTTCAGTTTTGTCACACCACATCCACAAGTCTATACCACCATAATGAAGATGTAATTTCAGTGGGTTAGGTTTTGGTGATATGCTTTCAGAAAGTGTTTTGTCTGGTGTTTGTTAGAACTGTTAGCCTTGTAACTTCATCACTTAATTAAAGAAGCAAAACATGAACACTAAACATCACCTGTATGGTGAGTAAGGATTAGTTTGATTTTTCACGATTCCATCACTTATCTGATAAATACCTCTAAGAGACAACCGGAGAAGGGGCTTCTCTTGTTGGCTGTGACATTTGCACAAGGTGAACACAACACAGCTTTCTAAATCAATATGTCATCACGGCAGAAAAAGACGCGCAAAGCTCTTATCATCTTACAACTTGGCACCTTTTTTGTTTTCTGGATTTGATGAAGGAATTCCATGTCTATCTGTGAAGGGTTGGAATGACTCATTTTTGGCCCACGATCAACTCATTTGTGACATGGCCTGTCCTTCACACTCCAGCACTTTTACCAACAAAAGAGTCAAACACCGTCCAGCCAACGCAGTGGCATTTTGCGAACACATATCCCACATTCCTACTTCTGGCCTTTAAAAACGGATTGTAGTGGCTGTTGACTGAAAGCCCCTCAGAGCATAAACTCTCTCACACTGCTGAAAGCTACTCAAAGGTCGCTCAATAAACATGAATGTTTAGCATTTTTAACAAGCCATTCTAGCTAAACTATCAAATTATGTGAAGTTGCACTCAATTCTATAAGCACTTTTTGTCACTGTCAGAACCTTGTATCCCAATTTGTGTCCTCTACATCATTTGAAAGCATCACTTGGTCTTCAGAGAATGTAAAAATGTCATGATTTTGTTGTTCCTGTCAGGTTTTGTTCTGACAGTGACAATCTGTAGCAATGAGACAGAGGAATAAAAGTTGGGGGGCTTATAGGCATACTGTACAAACTAACCTCAGTTTAACTCAAGTAGCAGCACAAAATGTTCATTTTTTAAGTTTTTGACTACTACAGAACAACGCGCCTGTTGGGATGACCAATACCACACTGAGGCTGAGGAACATGGAGATCCTCCATGTGGATCTATTTTCTACTGACAGGTATCAAAAGAAGGTCCAACATTTTTACCTCGAATGTAATGAATGGGTGATTGAGTCCTTTTATTGTTTTCAGATTTACAAAACTGCATCAGAAACCCCAAGTCCACTCAATTTATTTTATCAATTTATTTATGCAATTTATTTGATCAAAGTTAGAAGTGCTTTCTACACTGATGACAATACTTGTCTTGAAGTCTGTTCAGGTGATGATCATGGGGCCACTTTTTCCTTTGCTTTCAAGGCTGTCTGTCTAAAGAGGTACCCAACAAGCTTCCTGTCTCCTGAGGGGTGAGCCAGATGTTTCACCACAGGAAACCCCAGTGGTGATCTTCAAAGAATTAACTCAATGATACTGCCCTAATGGTGTTTTTAATGAAGCCATGACTAAGATTTGTGAGATATACAGTGATTTACAGGATACTGGACTGATGTACGAATAAAGTAAAGACTCTTTATGACTCTCTATGACTGTTAGCCATCACATCCAGAGTTGTTTAAGACACAGATAAAATTAGTTTGATCTTGATATGGATACACAGACAGCGTCACACTGTTTGATCTGTTTAATGGGCTCTTTTGTAGGTGCCATATGTATCAAATGAAGGGGTTTATTATGCATAGCCAGTGTTTCAACTGCAACACGCATCTGCAAGTATCATTAATTGATTTATGGAATGTATTATTACCCCTTTACGTAAAGATACACAAACATATATAACACAGATAACAATACATTCCATGATTCAGTTCATGATATTGAGTTCACAATTCAAAATTCTCACAATATTTAGAATGAAATTTGAATGAAGAAAAATTACGACTGTATCCAGCTGTGGTACGTTGCTCTAATGAAACTACAGCAGAAGACAGTGTGAAGGTGAATATGCTGGACCAGGTTGTTGATTGGAATTAGTTTAATGCTATAAACAGTCCAGTTACTGTTTGATGAGAGTGATGAGACAACTTTTCATCCTGGACCACGGTGCAACATACAGTGCAAGTTACAACAAAGACCATATATAATGGACAATACAATAAATAGACAATTGTAACGGTAATGTATGTAACAGTGTAGTGTGAATGCTTACAGAATGATTAGTATTGCACCATTTGCATGATTACTGCACAGGATAGAATTAATAGAATAATTACTCTTGTCACATTTTCGCATTGCGATTTCACAATATCTGCATGAATTGTTACACCCCTAATACATTTATGTATACGAGTATGTGTATAACTAGTGCACACTGTATCTGGGCAGAGCAGTCTCACCTGCCAGTCATGAGCTGACTCCTGGAGGGGCTGCACAGAGGCTGCACGTAGTAATTCTCCAGCTTCACCCCTGTTGCAGCGAGCCAGTCCAGTGTGGGGGTCTTTATTTCGGACCCATGGTAGCCCACGTCTCGGAAGCCCTGGTCGTCGACCATAATGAAGATGATATGTGGTTTTGAGGTGGTTTTGTCCACTTCGTTGTCGCGACTTGCAGAACTAGAGTGAAAGTTGTTCGCCCATCTCCCGTAAGTGCAGCTCCCCAGGCTGCAGAGACAGAACCCGGTCAAAACTCCCAGGACGAACATGGTCGCCTCGGAGCTCCCGTCCAACCGCTTAGACCATTCGCTTTTTAGCACCAAGAAAACAGTCAAAAGTTACGAATGGAAGCGTGTGTGCTGTCGTTTTTGCGCACCGCGTGTGCTGCTGCCATCGCTCAATCTCTGTCCGCTCGAGGAGGTGGAGCAGAAGCGCTTGGGAATCAGGTTCTTCTCGGGTTCCCCTCGTGTTACCGTCATCAGAGCAAAGGAGGACTTTAAGACGACTTCTGGACAGTCACGATTAAGAATCACCTCTGAAAAGTAAAAAGTACACGTTGTTGTGTAAAGAAACTCTCTGAAAACTAATTTCTCTCTGACTTTGTGGCTCTGGGCTGTTTCCTCTGTGTTCTCCCACGTAACAGCAGTCCTGTTTAGAAATAACAGGTAATTTCTCTAGGAGGATGTGCTATTCTAAATCGCCCACTTTCGCTTTTTTAGCCAGTCACTCTGAGAGACATGAGGGACAGACACATTTATAGAGTGGATAATGGAGCGTTGCAGCTTATCTTAGCTGCAGTACTCCTCCCTGAACCAGACAAAGGTTTTAATAGTTTATTTCTATTGCCCACTATCCTGCCCTACAATGAGCAGGATGGAGTCCCCCGCTCAAGCTTTAAAAAGGTAAGCTTGTCTACACACAGCTACACTGTAAGGATAAAAGTATTGGGACACACCTGTTTTACAGGGTTTATGCTAGGCTCTTTACTTCTAGTGAAGGGTAATCTTAATGCTTCAGCAGACCAAGACATTCTGGACAACGCCATGCTTCCAACTTTGTGGATGCAGTTTGGGGAAGAACTTTTTCTATTCCAGCATGACTGTGCCCCAGTGCACAAAGCCATAAAGACATGGCTGGATGAGTTCGGTGTGGAAGGACTTGACTGGCCCACACAGAGCCCTGACCTCAACTCCATCCAACACCTTTGGGATGAACTGGAACGGAGATTGTGAGCCAGGCCTTCTTGTCCTCTATCGGTGCCTGACCTCATAAATGCTCTACAGAATTACTGAACACAAATTCCCACAAAAACTCCAAAATCTTTTGGAAAGCCTTTCAAGAAGAGTGGAAGCTGTTATAGCTGCAAAGGGGGACCAACTCCATATTAAAGTCATTAAAGTGCCTGTTGGTGTAATGGTCATGCGTCCCAATACTTTTGTCCATATAGTGTAGCCTCCTACCTTAAAATGGGTGACTGTGGGCTGTCCAGTGGTGGGGAGTGTATGGAAGGTGAAGTCATGGTTGGGCCATGGTGGAGGGCGACCCATTTTTAATTTGCCCCTACATATGGATTCTGAAACAACTGTACACCCATGACACCCATGATATGTATTTATCTCCCTCTTCGTTATAACGCAGTATCATTTGTTCTTGGGAATTTGGTATTTTAGCCAGGTTAAAGTTAGATGCTAGTGGGTAGAGTGGAATCCTTTGAGAGCAAGTGACTAAAGGGCATTTTTAAGTCATGTTTATTTAGGGGACTCATTCATTTGCTTTTGCACTGAAGCCCAAAATAGTTTATGTTATGCTACTTCAACATTTTCACTGATAACTCCACCTCAGAGCTTTTTTATATCAAACAATACATGTCAGACATCTCATTTCTTCTCCAGAGTGTGCAGTGCTGTGCAGACTTTCGATTATAAATCAACCTCTTGCTCTTTCTTCAGTCTGTCTCTCTGCCTACACAAAAAAGACAGACACATTTGTGAAGTGGCAGTTCTTTTCCAAAATTGTCAACCTAATTTAGTCCATGACTTACTACCATACTACCCTCTTTTATTCTTTATGTTTTTCCATGAAGTCCACTTTTGATTTCCTTGTGGTTGTATGTGAAGAAATCTGTTGTAATTCATATTCACATGATCATTTCTCCAATCCCTTGGAATTAAACAGACCAAGGCAAATGATCTCTGTTCACTTTGGCTGCCTTGTATTGTGCCTCATTCGAGCAGTCCTGGCTGAAACAATTCTGACAATGTCAGTGTGAATGGGTGTGGCTAAAGCTGTGTGGGGTGAAAGTGTTGATATATGTACATCTATTGTTGAAATGAATTCTTAATGGTCTGTTTTAAGCTTCATACACCAATCAGCCACAACAGTAAAACCACTGACAGGTGAAGTGAATAACATTGATTATCTTGTTACAATGTCACCTGTTGGTAGGATGAATTTGGCAGCAAGAAAACAGAAAGTACTTGAATGTGTGGAAAACAGGAAAAACAGGGTGAGCGCAAGGATTTGAGTGACTTTGACGAGGGCCAAGTTGTGATGGCCAGAAGACTGGCTCAGAGCGTCTTCAAAACAGCAGGCCTTGTGAGGTGGTCCTGGTATGCAGTGTCCAGTACCTGTCACAAGCGGTCCAAGGATGGACCACAAGGTGCCTGTGCGTCACTTACCAGGAGTAGATTTTTTGCAGACCAAGTACACCCCTCATGGCAACAGTATTCACTAACAGATGCTCCATTACACTGAATTTACAGGTCAAAATTCATTGACCTCTCAATTCAGTCTGATGGAGCATCTGTGGGATGTGCTGGACAAGGAAGTCCAAACCGTGGAGGCCCCTGCTTACATCTTACAGGACTTAGAAATCTGCTGCTGTGCCAGATATTACAGCACTCCGTCAGAGGTCTTGAGGAGTCCATGTCACGATGGATAAGAGCTGCTTTGGAAGCACAAGGGGACCTACACAATAGTTAGTAGGTGGTTTTAATGGTATGGCTGATCAGTGTGTATGGGCTGTTGGGACTGAAGACTGAACTGTATTATTTGAAGCATTTGACTGCGTTTACATTAAACCAAGGGAAATTTGAAGCTTGTACTTTCAGACAGTTGATTTGAGTCATCTGAAATGACAGGAAGCGAACTAGCCTACATTAGCATTATTACAGCATTAGCTAATGATAAATGACATTTAGCCACAAGCTAAACAGTTTTCTTATTTTGTCTTCTAAGATTATTGTTCAATTGATAAAGATTAAAAGAAGGGCTGATGATCTAAAGGCTATGGCGCTTTTGCCTGGCTAGCTTAGTCGGAAGAACTGAAACTCTTAATCTCAGCGTTGCGGGTTCGTGCACCACGTTGGGCGCTGCAAGCTTTTTGGGGCAGCTGGTTGTCTGTTAGTTAGGGTGTTGTCCCTGTGATCAGAAGGTTGTGGGTTTGAATCCCAGGACTGCTAGTGGCACCACTAAGGTACCCTTGAGCAACCGTCTCCACACACTGCTCCCCAGGTGCTGCGTTCCTGGCTGCCTGCTCTTTCACTTTGTGAACGGGTTCAATGCAGAGAACGATTTTGTGCTGTTCACCCTGTGTGCAGTGGTGTGGGGTGTTCATGTATGTCAAATGCACACTTTACAGAAATTCAGACCCATAGAATTTAGGCCACTTTTTCATAATTTGATCAGTTTGGCTTTAAAATGAAATAAAAGTTAGAAATATGGCTTTTCCAAACCTGTAAATAACCACTGTCCTTCTAGTGACAGGTAAACGTGTCATTTCTAGCCTTCCACTCGCAGTCCCAGCCTTCCCTCAGCTCAAACCATGTTGAATTATATAGGCTCAGTTCATACAGAACTTTTGCACCCTTTCAGTCATAGAGCTCTGGCCAGTATAAATGAGAAAGCACACATTCATATCTTAGTTTATTTATTCCAGAGGACCACAGCCACTGGTTTCTTCGGCAGCGTTTAAGTGTGCGGTACGTGCATGTGGCGTGCTTTCTTTACCTTTCTCTCAGTAACTCTGGAGGGTCCTGACATTTTCCATGCTTTCAGCTGAAGTACACTAAGATCAGGATTAAGGTGTAATACGGTGCAGCTGGACTGGCTGTGCATATCAGGCTACCGGTGATAAGTAACTGAAACCCTTAACACAGCGCACAGCTTTGCTAACTGTAACCAAACAGGCCCAGATTTCTCATTTCCTGTCCAAAGTGGCAAAGATAACAGTCATTTAATATCTATTCACTGGTGTAATTGCCTAGATGTTTTTCTTAAAAATTCAAAACCTAATTTGATCATTCATATGTGCAAATATATATAAGTGCTCAATAGTGTTATTGATATGACCAGTTTACAAACTTGAACAAAAATTGTGCAGCGCCACCAATATGTTTTTGTTCTTTTAGAGCTTACAATCCTCTGCCCACTGATTTGGATGTGTTGTATCCTAAGTATTTTCCCTATCCATGCTAAAACAATGAAATCATTCAAAACCATCTCCCTCCTCTGCCCCACCTACAGCAGGATGAGGTAATGCATCTTGGATCCAACACATCTATTTTTTCCTTTGACAAATTGTTGACGTCTCATAGAGAAGTCTAATCTATTTAGATTATATTTAATATGTTTTAGTTATATTTTGGAAGATATTAAGGTATTGCATTATATTTCATTTGCAGATGGGATTACACCTCAGTATTCTCGTATATGTCACATTTGTAATCTGCACTTGCAGTAAAGAGGAGAATGAGAGCGTATAGGCAGTAATATAAGACACTTGGCATGCTACTTCTGTTCCCTCGCTCAGACAGTAACCCACTGCCTGCCAGATGGCCTCTGCACACATTCCTGCCGGCCGCTCCTGCTGCTCCACAACGTTCCAAGCAGAAGATGGCCCTTTTGCACTGACCTGAGACCAGCTTCCCCTGAACCGTCATGACCTTAAAGGAAGGAACACAAGTGAGCAACTTTTACCAGTGCTGTGCATCACACTGTGTGGTGATTCAGTACACATACAGTTCTGGAAATAAAGAGAGCACTGCAAAAATGTTCAGTTTCTCAGGTTTGATCTTTTATAGGTGCAAGTATTGAACTGAACGGCTTTGCCTGAGTTTTTAAGAACTGCTGATGATATTTCTCCTATTTTCCAAATAAAAATATTGTTCTTTAAAGCATGATTTTAAAGGAAATGACAAAACATCAAATTAAGAGAAATGATGCAGTGTTTACAGCACTTGATTAATAAAAAAAAAAATCTCTTGTTCACTCTAAAACAAAATGGCAATAATTACCTTTGACGTACTTCTAGTAGTGTTTTACCATTCAACTGGTCACATTGCAAGAGGAGAGTGTTGATTACAGCAGTGGTTTTATACTTTTCCTCATTAAATAAGATTTGATGCAGGTGATCACTAATCAGCAGAATGAGGTCCTTGTGTAGGAATTTAAGAGACACTGGCGTGGAATGGTTGTCATACTCATAGAGATGCTGATTTAAAAATGAATTGCAGTGTTCTCATTTTTTTCTGGAGCTGTATTTGCATATTTCTTCACCATTGTTGGAGCAGTAGGAGAACACTGCAGGAACATTTATAGGTTTAATTGCACAGAATTAAAATTCATAAAAGTTATATAATAAATGTAAGCAACCATTTTCCTTAATACAAATAATCCAATGCCTATACTATGTAGGGAGTGGGTGCCCACAACTCAGTAAGGTGTACGGCCAAGATTGCCATGACTTAATGATCACATTTGTTAATTAGCTTGTTCCTATGCATTGCTAAGACTTGGCCACAAGTCCATTACCATTTTAAGTGATAGCTTTATTTTTCCTTTCTCAAGTTTTATTTAGTCTTTGCACAACTCATTCATGTCGTTCTCATAAATTAGGATCTTCTCCCATGCCTTTGAACAGGTTCTGTATTATTATAAATATCAATAACCTTTTTTGAAAATGAAAACATCTTGTCACACTTAATTTTGCCTACGTTCGTTTATATTTATTATGTTATCATTTGTCATGAACACACTTACTACTGAGATAAACCTTTTAAAACTATCTTGGCTTCCTAAGACTTTTTAACTGTGTATATGTATTTTTTCAGAAAGTGTGTAAAAATTAACTAAACAAAAAGCATCAAGGTCATTTAAAGAAGATGCTCTTTTGTTGTGCTGAGGCTGTAATGGCCTACAGGGGCTAATTAAGCTGGGTCAGTGTACCAAGACTACACATAACCCTTGACAGGTTAAAAATCGTTTGACATTATGCTTGAATAACAATGACTTTGTGGTAACATCAAGTTGTACTGTTTGTTTAGAGGTAATCTAAGCAGGCTATGATATTATAGTGTACTTTCCCTGAACAATTTTCCTGCAACAGGCTGGATGTCCAACATGTCTGGGCAAGGTGGACTCTCTTTTCAGAAGCTCGAAAAAAAGATTTTGTTTGCACATGCTAATCTGGTCACACACGCTACTCTTTGATAGAATCTTCTCGTCAGGCCTTTACAAAATGCTGGACAGGTAGAATGCTGTTACATGTTTCGCTTCCTTTTTTCCCCCATCCTTAAATTCATATTTGGGTCGAGACCATATCAGATCAGCTGTAATGGGCCTATAGCACAATGTCCTGAGGCACTAGTTGGATATTAGATGTCAGAAACAGAAGAGGATGACTTTTCGTTCCAGCATTAAACACTGCCTCCATGGTGGTATGATGTTAGATAAGATCTGACTCTTAATCTCCTTCCAGAGACATTATACTGACTAAGAGGCAAGCTGGAGCAAAGCAGGAGACGTCTCAAAGAAAACAGTATTTGACTTTACATTCTTGAAATTTTCTCCATACATAGAAAATAAGTGCAGACACACATGGGACTATGACAATATATTTTAGTGTTGCAAGCACATTCCTGTTTCTTATAATAAATGTGTCCTCTAAGTGAGTGGGAAAATTGGAGTACAATGGTGTTAGCTCAACCTACTTAAAGATTTTGTAAAGAAATACATTGTCACTGGCAGATCAAAACGTCACAACTTTATTATAATATCCAAAAAATCAAAACTTCAATATTATAATATAGTAATAATAATAATAATATTGACATCTTGTTATATTAATGTATTTTACAAATAAAGACATTTTTCCTCCTCCCTTAGACATCCCTTTTGTGACTATACATCTCCAGACTCGTCATAAAGCCTTCACCTGAACCTGACCACCCTTTGACTGAGTGGCAGGTGATGAAGATAATCCACTGTTGGTTGATTGGTTATTTTTGTTTGTATATAGTTTGTGTGAACTGAAGAATCTGCATCAACTTTCGTCTATGCAATATTGAGTTCATTTCTTTACATGTTGATATAAACATGTAGATACATATGAAATATAGTTGTTGTCCACAAAATCTCTACAATGGTAACTATATAGGAGAGGGCGAAAACGTTCTTTTTATCTGAGATAATTTGATGTAACATTTTATTCCAAGTCATTTTGGACCATTTTAGATTGTCTGTTTTTGATAGTCTGAAAAATTTGATATATGTGGTTTTCTTCGGACAGTGACAATACATTAATATTTATTCCTTCATTTTCTGTAACCACTTAATCCTTACTAGTGTCATGGGTACCAAGAGCCTATCCAGGGTCTATCCAGGGCATACACACATACATTCACTCTCAAACTCACACCTCCGGCCAATTTAGAATCCCCAGTTCACCTGATGTGCCTGTCTTTGGACTGTGGGAGAAACCAGAGACCCCGGCGGAAACCCACCCCACCACGAGGAGAACATGCAAACTCACACACACAAGGCCAGGACCCGGAGTCAACGGTGCTATCAGTGCTATATGTTAATATGTTCATATGTTTAAGAATATTCCTTGGGAAGGTAGCATGGGATGGTCTTTTTACCGGGGTGTAATGATCTAGCCAACTCACGATTTGGTACAATAGACAGTTCAGGGCTCATTATTTGATACACACACACCATATATTCAACAAAGTAAGACCAAAAACAATGCAATATCTAGAATGAAAGATAACGACTGCATGAGTGTAGCACAATTTGCTAATGAACCTGGAGCTGGAAGGCGTATGCAATTACATGAAATATTAGAGAATACTTTTTTCCTCACAATGCAGTTTGTCATGTTTCTGCATTGCCATTATCACACCCCTGCTTTTTACTTCTTGGTATCATCCATGCATGGAAAAGTTCTGCACTGAAATGCAGTAAAATATGAAGGAAAGGAGGTTGTGTATCTTGTCAAGTTTTGACTAATACCATTGCATTAAACCATCTTACAAAAAAGCAGTTTATATTAGACCACTTTCTATAAAAAATACAGTGCCTCACTCTCAGGTTAATGCATTCACTAACAGAATTCCACTTTGCTCCTCATTTGAACATCCAACCATCTCAAGTGATATAATCAATCATCATCAGACATATGTTACAGCAAAACCATATGAAGAGCCAACATGTAAAAAAACCCCTGGTTGCATCTGCTTCTACTACAAATTGATAAATCACCTTTATCCCCTGAGGACTACTTTCTCTGAAGCAATGGGAGATCAATTAAGGCTTGTTTCTTTTTTCCCCCCCGCTGGTGGTACGTTTCAGCCACGTGCGCAGCTGGTGCACTCTGACTGCTTAATGTGTTATCCAGTTGGGTCGAATGACTTAAAACAACAATGGTGTGTTTTTGCTGCTTGCCCCCTGAATTAGTGGGCCCCAGGTGTTAGCGTCCATCTCCGAAGACCGAAAACACCGCACAGTTACGTAGTCCTGTTTTGGGGATGAAAAAAAAATGTATCAGTCATTTTCAGCATACTTGAACAAGAAGAATGAAAGTTTGGAGAAAGACTGGAGTGACCCAAATCGTAAGTAATCTGAAGCGACAGAGCTGGGTTTGAGCCCAGGATTCTCACTGGATTACGTATTAGCTTCTGTTTCCCACTCCAGTTGGGTAATTGGCTGGATCTGCTGGAGAGATGTTCCTTTATCATTTTCTGGCTGAGTTAACTGCCTATTTTGTCAAAATGAAACAAAATAGAGACTTATTCATAGGTCTCTACACAGTGAAAGTTATAGAATGGCCAAAAATCACAATGTTCCTTCATCCCAAACATAAAGCCTAGATATATTTGATGTCTGAAGTTTCTTTAGCTTTGCTCTAGAGGCAGAATTTGACAGGTATCCGAGACAAAATTTCTCAAGATTGACCCTAAAGATTTTGATGAAAGTGTTGCTACATTATTTTGGTGTGTATACATGACCAAAAGAGGGGTTAATTTTAAAACAGTGTTACAACTAAGCTGCCCAACACTGCAAAACTCCTGATTTAAGCAAGACTTGCAATCTTATTTCTAGCCTAAAAGTCTTCTTTATCCTGTTATGGGAATAATATACTATATAAGAGCAGATTTGTAAGATTATTAAGATTGTTTTAAGATATTTTTTCCTATTTCAAGAAATGTCAGACTAGAACCAAGTGAAATTATCTGCCAGTGCAGTAAGATATTTACACTTGGTAAGATTTCTCGAAATAGGAAAAAAGTATCTTAAAACATATTACAAAACTTAATAATCTTTCAAATCGGCTCTTATATAGTATATTATTCTCAAAACAAGATCACGAAGACGTTTAGACTATAATATAAGATTGCATCAGGAGCTTGCTTAGATCAGGAGTTTTTGCAGTGAAAGTGCAAAATAAGAGTCTGGATCTTCCTCATATAAATACATTTGGACCTTTTTATTCACAATTGATCAAAAATATGTTAAGCATGTAAATAATACATGTTCATTTACTAATCCAATTGATGCATATATTTTTATGCATTTAGGTTGAAAACTTCTTTAGTTGTATCAATTCACTGGACTTTTCTAGCATCTGTTACAACTAGCCCCTCATTTAAATTGTCCATAAACAGCAGGTGTTCAGAACAAGCTTTTTGTTTTTAGTGGCAGAGACGTGAAGGTTGTTGGTATAAGACATTTATACAAACAGATTATTTTTTATAATTTATAAATGACATTATGTATAGAATATTGTACTATTTTAACAATTATTTAGCAAGAAACAAGATCTGCTGTCCTGTATGTGGCACAACAAAAATTTAAGCCTAAATTTTCACTGTACTTCTACCCATTTTACTGACAAACAAATGAGGGGTCGGGGCGAGGTAAGAAATACCAAAGCCGTGATCACTCATCACTAATCTTATTGTTCCTAAGTCTTTCTCTCTATCTATCTATCTATCTCTCTCTCTCTCTCTCTCTCTCTCTCTCTCTCTCTCTCTCTCTCTAACTCTCTCTCATATCTAGTGAGCATCTTAAATTACAGCTGTCAGCATGAACTCATCTTGGAGTACCAATGGCCTGACACAGACGCTTGCGATTGGATACAGAGTCATTAGTGGTTTTCAATGTTTCAGTGATGTTCTGAGTTAGTTGTTTAAACCTGTATCCTGTGACACTGTTATACAGCATCTGCACGGTTACGTACACAATTCCTGTTTCTTTATGTCATGGCCGTGCTATAAAAGTTCACATGTGAAATGTTATCAAATTTTCCCTTATACATTTTTTCTGTGAATTATTTCATTTTGTCTTGTTTTCTGGGGACTTCCCAAAAAAGGCCAGTCTCGAAGCCTTTCCCCGAAGTGTTCTGTACAGTGAAGGTTCTGCCCGTGAGCAGCCAAGAGCGCAATTACTGCATAGAGAAAGTATGTGAGACAAAGCAGCATGCAGCGCGGGAATCACTGAAGGGAGACATGCAGTAATTCAAGGGGATTTCTCAGCCCAGCAGTCTGCTGACCTACTGGAAGTCCACTGTGACTGCAAGATATGGAGGTTGTATAAGTCATTATAAATTATACTGTAAGTTGTGTTTAACTTTGAAGGGGCCTATATCATGGAAAACTGAAATGGTCTTACTTACTTGAAATTAAAGCTTAATGGAGTATGTACACACTATTAAAGTGTCAAAACAAACTATACACTACCATCTCCTCACAGTCCTTACAGATTAAGCTGTAAAAACTTGGACTGAATTCACTATTTCTATGATGTCACTAAAACCATACATATATCCACATATTCAGTCTACAGCAGTTTAGATCTACCAGTTCATGCCAAAGTTGGAAGGGGTGTTTCAGGCTGGACTGCTTTTTGAATGAGAGACAATACAGGGCAGCCAATCAGAATAAAACTCATTTGCATATACGAGGGCACAGTAACAAAAACAGCCTGTTTAACTGAAAGAGATGAAAAGAGATTGGGAAAGGTCAGGTAAAAATAAATTATTATTACATCATATTATAAGCAGATCTCCTCTGATAAACCATAAAAGTGTATATAATGTAAATTAAAGGGCATAATATATTATATGGGCCCTTTCATGTATATTTATGTAATGAGATTTTAAGCTTTTTGGACCGCTTCCATTGATCCAATTCAAGTCAAATCAGCAACACAGTAGAACAGGACAGCACGGCATACAGTGCAGCTGACAAGAAGCATAAACAATACTGAGAGTGAATACAGTAATATATCAGACACTGTGTTCTACTAGCTGGGTAATTAAATGTGCAAAATTGCAAAGATTCAAAGATTCATGATGTGAGGAAAAACAATAGTGAATGACTAAATAGTAAAAACATTAATATTACAATTCTTGTGTTTGATATAACAGCAATTGTGGCATGTAATACATATCACATAAGAACTATACACACCTGAAAACAGTAAATCATGTTGAATGAATCTAGACACATGAGCATTTTGTTTCCCTGTGGTCTTTATTTTTAATGGAATGTCCTGAGTGGACAACTGTAGACTAGCACTGCTCCTTTAGGAGCCACTCTAACCCCAGTACAGCTGTGTAAAAGTGCGTGTGTTTATATGCATGTCTGCGTGTGTTTGTGTGTGTGCATGTACACACACATGCAGACGCACAAAAACACACGTATTTGTGCATTTCTGCATGTGTATGTGTGTTAATGTGCATGTATGTGTGCGTATGTGTATTTGTGCATTTCTGCGCGTGTGCATGTGTGTGTGTGTGTGTGTGTTGTTTTCACAGAATAAATCATAATTACCTCAGTGGCATGTTTATTTGTAGGTTGTCTCTCTGTCTGCTTCAGTCTTTGCTGGTCTGTGCTGCTTGTTGACTGCATTATAATAAGCTGAGGAACTGTTGGGGTCTGTGTTTATCCCTTATAAACTCATTCTATTTTTTTCTAATCATATCTTCCCGTTTTTTTCTAATCAGATCTTCCAAATCTGTAGACACACATACTCTGCTCACAACAGCATGTGTATGTTTTCAGAACACTTGCATAATATCCCTATGACGACTCTAAATGCACAGCGTTCCTCTTCCAGATGGGGGGATTCAGAGGTCAGGGTGACATATGGCTCTTTTCAGAGGCTCATAAAACTTTCACCTCCAAATCAATGCTCCTTGCTTTTTATATTTATGTTTTTTCTAACTTGTTATCTGTGAAAATCATTTGTTTGTTGCTAGAAACCAAATAGTGTTCTGTGTGATAAAAACTGGTTTCATCATTTTTATTCCAGTATTCAAATAAATTGAGACAAAGCAAAGTAACTGGTTCACAAATCAGTAAAAAAAAGGTGCTTTAGGGAACCAAAAGTGGATGTCTTATAAAACATTGCTCCAAAGAACCTTTTTGGACACATTTAACAATAGAAGTAACATGATAATTGTTCTCATCTAGTATAATATGATAATGCAATTATCGATATCGTTTAATCTGCAATTATTTCATAATACCAGAATTGTTCATGTACACGGTGTTGCTTTTTCAGGAAAGCCATTGCATTTACTTGACACGTTTCCAAGTGAAAAATAAATTACACAATTATTAACATATTTATTACCAAATGTAAATCAACTGAAAGGCATCAGTTTATTTAAATGGTACAATTTAGATTCTTCATAGATGCCTTAAACTCACCTTAAACTTATATTCGACTAAATAGCTCATAAATTCATGTGAACCTTGAATAAACACAAAAACTCTAACCCTAACCTCAACCTCCGATCAAAACCTAAACCTAACCCTAACACTGGTCCAAACTTTAACACTACTGAGTATGATCAGAGGTCTGATCGATGATTTACTAATTCTAACACCTATATACGATTGATATATAATCTGTTGTAATAAATATCTATAATTTATAGGAGACCAGCTGGAAGCATATTTTTTCCTGAAAAAAAAGCAACCATGTAAATTTAATTCATCACTTTTTTCTCTTTGGAAGAACATCAAAAAAATAACATTATATTGAGTTCTTTGCTAGTCATCCATGTGGGATTTCAGGTCTTTGGTGGGCTCTGGTAAGCTCCAGTGGTGCTTTGAGACCCTGTGAACCCCTGAGGGAGGAATCGATTTTCTCCCCGCTTCCTCCCTCTTTCTCTCCCTCCAGTTAAACAGAAAGCCTGTTGTGTTGCTAAAAAAAAAAAAAGCTTGCTTGGAGCTGGTGGGCCAATCAAAGTAATTATAAGTACACATGCCCAGAATAAGAGGCAGGCCTAGTAGGCCCACTGTCAACTTCGTGTTTGCAGCATTTGCCGAATATCTCGCTTCTGTAGCTCATCAGTCATCAGTCAGTTTCATGCATGACTGACAGCTTTTAATGACTCGGAGGACTGTGTATTGAAGCTCAAGGCGTTCTGGCCCTGATGTAGTAAATGTCACCCTGTATTGGCACATGGCACGCGTCAGAGACAACCCACTTTCTCCAATTAACTCCCCATTGGTTTTGCTGAACAGAAAAAGCCCACTGTTAGCATTAGATGTGCTATATATAGCACGGCACGGTGCTTTCTGGATCATGACTAGCTTGAGTGCGTTAAGTAAGCTCAGTAATCACTGCGCCGTGGCCATATACCTCTGACATCAGATGAATGAATACCACTATAGCCACACACTACCACTCTTTCACCATACATAAGGCTGTTTAAAGGATCCTTGACTAGACTCCCTCACCCCTCACTGGACACTGGATTATAAACACTGGTTTGAATCTGAACGCTACACTCACGCTGGAATACAAATGTCACACAATTTCAGTATATATTATGGAGATGATTATATTTGAGCTCACAGAAAGAGAGACAAGAGTGCTGTTTTAGACCATAACCCTGAGAGTCTCCTAAACTACATTTTTGCGACAGAAGTGTGGAAACTAAAAGCTGTAAAAAACTTTATTCATGCAAAGCAAAATCTCAGGCCAGTTTTGATGAGTCAGAAGTGTTTTCACTACTGTCTGTTCTATCTTTCAGAGTTTAAAACCTAAACCTTTCCTTCAAAATGTCCTGATACGTGGCCCTGCTGCATGGCTAAAGGAGACCAGCTGAGAAATATTATTTCAGCTCATTAATAAAGAGATGGAAAAGCACAGATGTGGCAAGAGAAGAGGAAAAATCCCCATTAACACCCCTCGCTCTGGATCCCCAGAACACAACAGATGTGTTTGTAAAAACCATTGGCATTTTATGGCATCATCACTCGATTCCTCACAGGAATAATATAAAACCTTGCAAAATGTGTAAAGCAGCAAACTGGGCTGTGTGCCACTTTCGGTCCGGTAAGGTCCAGAATTTGTACACATAAAACAGGGTAATGCCATTATCCTGAATAAATACCTCACATTACACGTTTCTGAACTCGTTATTCGCTCATAAAAGCCAAAAAAGTGGTGTCCACAATTTCATAGAACCATGGTTCCCCACCCTGGTCCTGAAATACCCCCTGACCTGCACATTTTAGTGTTTTTCCTGCTCTTAGAAACCCACTTCAAGGTGTTATTCTTTAAAGGACATCCTTTTTAAGAGCACCTCAGCTTATATCATAAATATCACTAAAACCATAAGGACACGAATAACACATTAAAAAGAAAATTAACAAGGGCTCCCAAGTATCTATCATGTATCGCCCAAATATCATGTATATAAGATTTCTCCCTATTTGAGTAAGAGTCATAATGATGCTGCAAGTCTATAAGAATCTGGATATTTTACTGACAAGCAGTAAAAAAAAAAATTGTTTTTAAGTCTTTTGATATCATTTTTACTAATATAAATATATGCTCATGTATTCCAACTTATTAAACAACAAAAAGAAACAGAATATACATACATATATATG
>JBBJLS010000011.1:5548762-5562630 GCA_037577275.1 Bryconaethiops microstoma
TATGTGTATATATATATATATATATATATATATATATATATGCATCTCATGTATCATAAAAAAGTCTTTAAAAATATATTTTTGGCATATTGCCAATCCCAGTTTAGAAAACACATAGTTTGACTTAGCTCTTTTGTACAATATCTTACTGAAAGATGTTTTATGTTTATTTTGTGCTGCTTATCTTTTGCTCAAGCTCAATGCACAGAGTTAAAAATGGGCAAAATAAGTACTGCGGATTTTCATTTATAGAAGCCAGTGGTAAGAGGTGTCCTTTATAGGAACTTTATAGTGGCTCCATTATGGTTAGCTGGGTGACATATAGGCTACAGGGAAGTGCTACAAAAACTATAAAGCGAGTGTGTGTGGGTTACAGGGACTGCAGGCAGCTGCTGGATGGCTTGACTCTTTACGAAAATCCAGCTGTCCAGCTGTGACGGGCAAGAAGAAGGTCGAGCCAGAGAGCAGGCAGATGACGTGGAACACTTTGGGCTGTGGATGAACGGGATTGTGTTTCAGGGGCTGACTTATGCTGCAGCGCGAGTAAACATCCTGCTGTAAATGTGATGCAATGACTACTGAGTGGTAAACTCAAGCTGCTCTCACCGACAGGCAAAGAGCCAAACTGGCTGAGTGAAAGAGTGTCACCGCTGAGTGCTTTTTCAGTTTTCAAAACTTAACTGTCTCTAGAATCAAAAGAGAGAGCAAGTGGGCAAGTAATGGAGAGAGATAGTGGTGTGTGTGTGTGTGTGTGCGTGTCTATGAGAAAGAGAGAGTAAGAAAGAGAGAAAGTTTGCAAATGGGCAAGAAATGGAGAGAGAGAGAGAGAGAGAATGAGAGGTAGAGAGAGAGACAGACTGAAAATATTCACATAATGGAGAGAGATAGTGGTGTGTGTGTGTGAAAGAGAGAGAGAGAGAGAAACAGACAGAAGTGCCCACCCACATGAAATCACAACAGGACCACTGACCACCAGTAACTTTATTAACTATCTTGCTTTATGCTAATCAGGCTGACCAACATGTGAGTCAATCTGTAGCCTGAAGCTTAAAATACATACTGAATTAAAACTTGGTTGACTTTTTCTCAGGCTGCATGTTAAACATCTAGAAGTTTGACTTTCAGTTACATCAAAACGCATAAAGGCAGGTTTAGTCAAATGAATGAAGAAGATTACAAACAATGTTTCTGACTCCTGGAACAAAGAACCTATTTTATGTTGCTGTGTCAGTCGTGGTCAGTGAACTTTATTAATCTGTTGCTGTACTGAATTTGAGTGGCCATTTAAGCACAACTTTAGGAACTGTATAATCTAAGCAGGTAATTGAAAAGGAAAAGTATAGAATAAATCATCCTAGAATTATTCAAGAGAAATAAACATGACAAAGAACCTACCTAAGTATCCTCCCCCCAATTTCATTGCCAGTATGTGTTGACCCCAGTGACCCAGGGGCCTCAGAAAGGAGAGCTGCTGCAATGACAGTTATGCCTGGTACCATCAAAGCAGCAGAGAAGAAAATAAAACAATCCTTTAAGCCACATTCCCTGGTCAGTGCCTTCGAATCTAAACCCTCAGCTTACTTTTTATTTGTGAATTTTATCACTGGTAGGGTATGACACAATCAATACCATCGAAATAACAATAACTACCAGAGATGTTAAAAGTCGTGGAAATTAAGATTCAAGGTCTGGATTTGAAGACCTATGGACAGGGAATACTGAGAGCACTGCTTGTGGACCCTATGGAGTGGAATGCAGCCTTTTCCTTTTTTCTCTGGCTCAGAATTTTCATAATGGGACCACCAGTTCCTCTGTCCCAGTGTCAATCAGAGATTCATTCATTCATTTTCTGTAACTGCTTAATCCTAGGGTCTATCCCGAGCTTATCCTGGGGTCTACGGGTGAGAGGCAAGGACTCACCCTGTGTGGGGCGCCAGCCCACCACAGTTCTCTCAGAGTTAATATATTTAAACATACACTATATGGACAAAAGTATTAGGACACACCTGTTTTTCAGGGTTTGGGTTAGACCCCTTATTTGTAGTAAAGGACAATCTTAATGCTTCAGCAGACAAAAACATTTTGGACAGTTCCACACTTCCAACTTTGTGGACACAGTTTGGGGAAGGCCATTTCCAACTCATAAATGCTCTACAGAATGAATGGGGACAAATTCCCAAAGAAACATTTCAAAACCTTCCAAGAAGAATGAAAGCTGTTATAGCTGCAAAGGGGGGACCGACTCCATATTAAAGTCTATGTATCTGAATGCAATGTCATTAAAGTACCTGTTGGTGTAATGTTCAGGCGTCCCAATACTTTTGTCCATGTAGTGTACGCTACTTTTAACAATAAATACATGTAAAAAAAATCACGATATATGCAAGTACATCACTATAATAATAGTTCGCTTATAAAAATGTTATTGTTTGCGTTGCTTCGCTTTTTTAATGACAAACTAAAAACTAAAACAGTTTGCTTTCTGTTTTAGAAGAAGCTCCTCCAGTGTATACGTTGGACTCCATGACGAAAACCGCGTAGGTTGTTTTGATAATGCGCATGCGCGTAACTTCAAACGCATCTGAATTCAAACTGCTCGGCGGGTAAAACAGGAAGAGCAGCGAGCAGCACCACAAACACGAGAAAATGTCCAAGACACTGCAGGGAATCACGCTGAAGGGGAGTGCTGAACTCGTGGCGGAGTTCTTCTGTAAGTGTATACGTTTTTTATCCGTTTTTAGTTTAGATGAGTAAAGCGAGCGCCTCGCGTCGTGTCTGAGAATTTGAAAACAGATTCTGACTAACGTTAGCCTTCTCACACTAGCGCTACATACATCACATGGCCAAATGTATTGTGACACACCTGTTTTTCAGGGTATGGGCTAGGTCCCTTGCTTCCAGCGAAGGCCAATGTTGATGCTTCAACATACCAGAACATTCTGGACAACGCCGTCATGCTTCCAACTTTGTGGACACAGTTTGGAGAAGGCCCTTTTCTATTCCAGCATGACTGTGACCCAGTGCACAAAGCAAGGTCCACAAAGACATGGTTGGAGTTCGGTGTGGGACACAAAAGTATTGGCACGCCTGATAATTACAACAACGGGGACTTTAATGACACACTGCATTCAAATACATACTTTACTTTTGAACTGATCCGCCCTTGCAGCTACAACAGCTTCCAATATCCGTTCCAGTTCATCCCGAAGGTGTTGGATGGGGATGGGGCAAGTCAAGTTCTTGCACACCGAATTCATCCAACCATGTCTTTATGGAACTTGCTTTGTGCACTGGGGCACAGTCACGCTGGAATTAAAGGTTCTTCCCCAAACTCTGTCCACAAAGTTATAAGCATGGCGTTATTCAAAATGTCCTGGTATGCTGAAACAGTAAGAATGATCTTCACTGGAAGTTAAGTGGCCTAGCCCAAATCACGAAAAACAGGTATGTCCCAATACTTTTGTTTTTATATTGTAGTTAAGTTAGCTAGTGTCGAGTCAAGTAGTTAAGTTACCTCGTGTCTTGTGTAATGGTGAGATCTGCTGTCAATTGTTGGAAGTCAGAGATCTAATTATGATTGAATTTTCCGTCCTGCTCTTAAACGAAGCTAACTGTTCCTGTGCTAAAGGTCTTTATAGGGGCAGCTGGTGGCCTGGTATTTAAGGAGTTGGCCCTGCAATCAGAAGGTTGTGGGTTCGAATCCCGTGACTGCTAGTGGCCCCACTGAGGTACCCTTGAGCAAGGTACCGTCTCCACACGCTGCTCCCTGGGCGCCCTCATTGGTCGCAGCCCACTGCTTCACTTGGGTTAAATGTAGATAAGTAATTTCACATTGTTCACACTGTGTGGTGCTGTGCTATGTTCATGCGTGACTATTAGGGGCCACTTTTACTTTATTGATAGGCTGCTGTGACTCTGTGAAGCTGGCCAATATGGCAAAAAAAATGTATATTCACTATTCAAGAGTACTGCTACATTTTAAAGAGGCCCTCTGTCTTTCAAGTCAAGTAGAGTTTTATTGTCATCCCAGCCGTCTACGTATAGTACACAGTGAGACGAAATATCGTCCTACTGGACCGTAGGTGCAACATAGAACACAACACACTCACAGCACAGAGAAACGTGAGCGTAAAAAAAAAGGAAGACTGGCTTAAAATTAAGCCTGTATAAATATATCTTTGATTGTGCTATACCTTAAAAAATAAAATATAAAATTGCTAAGGGGGGACACAGCAGGGAGACTATAGCGATACAGTATTGTATACAGACTTATAATATAGATGCAATACGTTTCCATGATGATCGTACATGCAGTGTTGAAGTATTGACAGTACCCGTTATATCTTAAAGTGTATATTGAAATTATTTATCACAATATTGATACCACTTGTATTCCCCATTTTTTACTTTTCAGCCTTTGGGATCAACAGTATCTTGTACCAGCGAGGGATTTATCCCGCAGAGACTTTTACCAGAGCGATACAGTATGATATGAGTCTTCAGGTCACCACAGACCCCAAACTGAAGAACTACCTCACCAACGTTGTGACACAACTCAAAGGTAGGCATGCACAGAAACCACTTCATGAAGTGAAATCAAATGGATTAGGCCTTTTGGGGTGTTTTTTTTTTCTTTTTTCTTCTTCTTCTTCTTTTTTTCTTTAAAAAAAAATGCTCTGGATCAGAAATCCTCTTATCTATCCTACAGGTGGGAAATTTGCATAGTTACAACAACAAAGTGGACAGTACAAAATAAGAAAGTAGAAGCAGCATAACCTATAGAGTAAAAGCTATACAGTATAACAATGTTATATAAAAAATTGTACACTTTTGAAAATATTGTGTGTGGCATGTGTGTATACACAGTGGGTATCTTCAGATGCCCAGTAACAAGACATTGAATGGAACACAGTAATAATGCGCCAGAATTATGAGCGTTTACGTATGAATTATATTGAATGTTGGCCAATTATTATTCCTTAAAACTAAATTTAGTATGGTAAACATCTGCCTTCTCTTGAGCTGTTGGTAATTTTGTTTTTTTTTGGGTCCATTTTACCCCCAGAGTGGCTGTTTGACTGTACAGTGCAGAAGCTGGTGGTGGTGATCACATGCCTTGAGACCAATGAGGTCCTGGAGCGGTGGCAGTTTGACATAGAGTGTGATAAAACGGCCAAGGAGAGCAGGTATTCTCATACTGTGAAGAAGGGTAATCAGACAGCATATAACAAATGAACTTGGGGCAAATGTTGGAGCTGAATGGGGAAAATGTGGGCAATATGGTGTGAGCAGCAAATTGTGCTGTTTTGCATGTTCCAGTGCTCCCAGGGAGAAGTCTATGAAAGCCATTCAGGAAGAAATCCGTTCAGTCATCAGACAAATCACAGCCACCGTCACCTTCTTGCCTTTATTGGAAACAGCCTGTGAGTATGCTAGGAATACGATTCTGTGTAACCGTAATATCACTAACTTACTGTGGCCATCTCTGACAGCAAAATGCTGACACTACACATGTTGTATGTTTATTTTCTACTGTAAAACTGTTCTATACTGCAGACATTTTGATCTTTATCTTCTGAAATGCTGCTGGTTAAGTACATGTGTGCTGAATTTAATTTTCCTACTTTAACAAGACACCAACCATGTGGTGGCTCGTCAAAATGACCGCTGTTTGACAGAGTTGAACTGGTGGCTGTCACTTATCAGTAAATATGTATTTTGAACAAAATGGGAAGAAACTAATTGCTGGTCACCTCACATTCAGAGCTGTACATCTTAACATAAAGCATGGAAGATATTGGTCTCATGTTTTACTTCATACGTTTATTCATCTCTGGAGGAATGGGACAAAGTTTCTTTGCTGATATGAGACACAAATCTCTTTCTGAATGTAATGCAGTGAGGCGTCACACACGAGCTCCTAACACTTACATTTTTCTCAAATTTACCACTTTCTGCTAAAGCACTTTTAAAGAAGTTTAAGTTAAATAAACCCACTTTTTTGCAGCGATGTTCCATTCACTCAATTCAATTTCTCACCCCTCATTCAACCTTCTTTCATGTGACTGTGTGGCAGGTGCGTTCGACCTCCTGATCTACACAGACAAGGATCTGGAGGTCCCTGAGCAGTGGGAGGAATCTGGGCCTCAACTCATCGACCAGTCAGAGGAGGTGCGGCTTCGGTCTTTCACCACTTCAATCCACAAAGTCAACAGTATGGTGGCCTATAAAAGGACAAACTCCATCTAACTATGTTTCTGTCTCACTTTCTCTGTTTCTGTACATAGTTGAAGTTTCTTTGTTCCCACTCATTTGCTGAGGTTTTTTTATGTCTGTCTTCCTGAAAGTGGAAAAAAAAAGAAATAAATGGCCTGTTTAGATACAGGAAAAAGCTTTTGGTGGTCTTTGGCATTTTGTCATTTAAACTATATGCAATGACTGCAGTTCATCAATAGGTGGCAACAGTGACTTAGAGAAAAATGGAATGTACACACCTGCTCAAATCTTCAAATGAAAATGTGCTAAAAATAAAACATGTACTGAATTTTACAGTACTTGTCTAACGTTTCAGTTATCTCAGTCTTATTGACCAGTGTCTTTGTAAAATATTAAATAGATTTAAGCACTTGCATGTGTGCAATTTGCTAAATAAGAAAAACCTGTTTGGTGCCAAATGATAGTGTCATCGAATCACTCTGGTATATTTGCTCCATATAGGGTGTTTGCTTCATGTTTTGTGTTTGATAGTGATGTTTTCAAGTGTGCTTGCATGTTCTTTGAACTGTTCATTCTATAAACATTAAAGTCTTACCTCGCTCTCATGTGAAAAGAACAAGAGACACCTGCTGGACTGATCATTACAAGAGGCTGCCATACCTGCTGCACTGACTAGCAGCTACGGGTTTTCA
The DNA here is from genome assembly GCA_037577275.1 of Bryconaethiops microstoma. Classification (NCBI taxonomy): domain Eukaryota; kingdom Metazoa; phylum Chordata; class Actinopteri; order Characiformes; family Alestidae; genus Bryconaethiops; species Bryconaethiops microstoma. The sequence continues at coordinate 5,555,671 of JBBJLS010000011.1, forward strand.
TATAGTCGTTGGGAAGATCTACAACTTCGGGGGGGGAAATAAGAGACCACTGTAAAAACCTAGGTTTTCTCAGGTTTTGTCTTTTATAGGTGCAAGAATTGAACTGAACAGCTTTGCCTTAGTTTTTAAGAACTGCTGACAATATTTCTAATTTCCAAATGAAAATATTGTTCTTTAAAGCAAAATTTTAAAGGAAATAAAACATAACAAAAATGATGCAATGTTTACAGAACTTGAATAATTAAAAGAAAAATCTCTTGTTCACTCAAAATGGCAAATATGGCAATAATTACCTTTTGATGTACTTTTCCTCATTAAGTAAGATTTGATTCAGGTGATCACTAATCAGTACCTCATAAAACAGAATGAGGTGTTTGTGTAGGAATTTGGCATGGAATGGATGTCATACTCAGCTGCTGAATTAAAAATAAACTGCAGTGGTCTATTTTTTTTCCCAGAGCTGTATATATGTATTGCAAAATATTTAATGTCACAATATGCATTTTTGACAACTAAGAAGAGCCAGTAGTGCAAAACAAACAAACATGCAAGTGTATAAAGACGGTCAAACTGAATACATGTTATTTTTTAACCAGTTTCACACATACTGCACTAAATCTGTTCAGCTAATGACATGTTCTCTGTAATGACACATAGTTATTCAGTGTTAAGCACCAGCATTGTCAATGATATGGTCACATGCATAAGGCATGCCATAAAATCACATTACCTGTATAAATAGTCATTCATGACTGATCTACTAAAGGAAAGCATCTCAGTCTTAAATTTATAAATTGGATTTAGGGTGTAATAGTGTGCTTATGGTTATACTTGGGTTCCCCTAAAGGTAAAGGGTACCGTGAGGTTAAAGCGGCTTTATTATCACGCTAAATAAACTTAAGATTCACTGAGCACCAGCTGCCACTGGTGGAATCAGTCCTTAGCAGTCTGATCAATTTGGCAACAGAATATTGGCTCTGAATGAGCATCACAAAAACTAAAATGATTTTCTGAGCTGTGAATATATAATAAAGGCTGTCTACGATAAATATGCTTAATTTCTTTTAGGTGGGTAAATCTAACTATCCAGACCTCACCTTGTCAGCAAAACAGTTACAGTGTTTGGCTATGGGAAGCGGAGAATATTTCACTTTAATTCATGTATACATATAGAAGTCTTTCCTCTAACAGTGAGGATATCTGAAAAATAAATGAAAGGAATACAAGAACACAAAGTTGTGAATAATTAAATATATATATTTCTTCCAAGAGTTTTCTTATAGACATAAGAAACCAAATTGTCACCACATAAAACAAACTTGATAAAAGTTAATAAATATACAAAAGATGTGAAAATAGAAACACAAAGTGATAATTATTAAAACATTTTTTCTGGATTTTAGGAGTGGATATGTTCCATTGCAGTTGCGTATGTTAGCTTAGCTCTATGGTGCAACGTAGTGAGAAATAAATTACGTTCGTTGTGCATCTACGTCTGTTTAAGTTCAGTGAGTGAGCTACAGAAAACCCAAAGATTGGACGAAAGTAATAAATATCAATGCCCACACATAGAGCGTATGCAGGGATTGGAGTAACCCCTGTCTTTATATTCCTCACTTGTTCTCTTTCGTCAGGTCCCTTAGTGTAAGCACTGATAACACCTGGAAAGGTCAAGGCAAGTAATACCCTCTTACGTACAAATGTTTGAGTGATCAATGCTGCTGAAGGGCAGCAGTTGCTATATTGTACTCACTGTTTCATTCCTGAACAAGTCTGAATCCCCTGCCTTAGATCCTTCTTAGGTTATTTTCAGTGATTAGACGAATGGATTCGTTTCAAAGGCTCATAACATCAAGTACCACCACGTTGAGTTATTTGCTTAGAATTAATTATCACCACTTTGATCTGTGTTTACTGGAACATACCGATTCAGTGCTAAAAGTTCCCACTCCAACCTACATATGATTCAATGTGATTCAGTTGAGTCCCTAAAGAACATTCAGTCACAGTCTGCAAGAAACACACAGCACGACCTGGAATGATCCCCCTTAATCCTTAAGCGTCGGTAGTGAAGGAAGGGCACTGGGGAAGGGGAAGACTGTCCTGCGATTGCTGGGACAAGCCTTGCTTGGCCACCTGTCAGTTTAAAGTCCTCCATTCAGTAATCCTGGCTCCTCACCCTGCTCAGCTAGAACTTTCCAATTCTGCCTGTTCTTCCTACAGCCCTCCAGCAGGGGGGAGCAGGAATCTGACAAATTGGCCAGTGTCTGGAACAGAAGAGCAGATAATATTTTGAATAAGCATTCATTCCATTCTTGCAGGCATTACTTAGCATACTAACCCCTAATGTTCCATTTCCCTTCACTCTGAACAGTAAATAAAATTGCTATATTTGTGCTGTAGACACTGCGGCCTCTGTTTTCTATCACCACTGTATGAACATTAATTTGTAAGTTTCTCTACAATGAACCGTTTAACACTCTGACTGACTTAAATCTCTCATCTCAATTCAATTCATTTCCCTTTAAGGACTTGTAAACAGGCTTTAGTGTGTTTTACCTCATATAACTGTGTGCAAATGGCATCGATGAAAGAGACCTGCATGCTGGGAATCTTATCCCGCTTCTCTCTGTTCATTAGATCCTAACAGAGAGAGAAAGATGCTTTTTTTAATAGGCGGTACGTCATGTCTGATGCTGTTGACTTGGCATCGCTGTTCAAACACTGTTATGGAAAGTACGCAGGAACTCAACTCACAATAGGTTCAATGTTCAGCTCTCTCCTTTCTTTGTCTCCTTGCTCAAAGAATTCTGTGGCCACAAGCTCAGCTATCTGAGAAGAAAAAAAGACTTATGACATACGAGAAATGTCTCGTAACCACCATATTAATTGTGCTTCCCTTCCTTTCATAGAGTTTCCAGCCATCTATCAGTGTTTTTTCACTGCACTAAAGTTACTCTCTTATTAATGCTGCTCAGACTTGACAGCTCTGCACTTCCTGCACTTTTGTGGAAGGCGTTCATCACCACACCATTAGAGTATTACTCATCTCTTTCCTTTCTGGTTTCTCGGTACAGGCGGCTGTATTGTTTATGACAGTAGAAATATGAGGATCAGTCCAAGTCTCATGACTAGCCCATGGCCAACAGTCCAAGTCTCATGATCATCCAACAGCGGACAACATGGCATGAAAAATGTTATTCATCTCTAAGCAGTGTCAAATTCAGGATCCTAACACTGATTTAAAACATGTCACCGCTCCCTCATATTAAAATAATGTTTAGAAGATGAATAGTTTCCATAGTAGCAGATAGAATGGAAGCTTAGTCTTTTATTGTAATATCCGCTTTTGTCCAGAAAAAGGTTTGTGTTTTGTTACCAAACACAGACCTAAGCTTGTTCACTTCCCTGTTCTTGGGAACTGAGCTCTAAAATGCCTCTTTTAACGGATTGTTTTTGTGATGTCATGAAAAGCAATACTTGTAGATAAGCTTATTCAGCCTACAACAGTTTAGCCCACCCACTGACGCTGTTTAACGCAAGACTGCTTTTACAAAGAGGCGCGATACAGGATTGCCAGATCTTTTACATATACCGGTCTTAAAGGTATAGCTTCTGAAAGCAGCTTCTAGAGGACAACGAAAATGGTCATGTGACTGTTCCTGCTTTGTAAAACCAGGCCAACATCATGAGCAGAGTTTGGGGAAACAAAAAATAAAAGTGCAGGATATGGGCCCTTCAAAATCAAGAAATTGAGCCGACCTTGTTGCAGATGTGTGTTTCTATGTGTGTGTGTGTGTGTGTGTGTGTGTGTGTGTGTATGTGCATGTGTGTGGACATAAATAGAACTGATAGAAGCACAGCTGTGCCTTCACCTACTTCTAATTAGGGACCCTGCCTGCTAATTGCCGAACAGAGACCACAGACAGAGGAAGAGCAAGATTTGTGAGACAAATGAGGTACAACAGGAGTGAGTGCTAAAGAAAGCTGAAAGAATTTCAAACAAGTGTAAAGGGAGTTCTTGTTAAAAAAACTCCCCAAGTGGCAGATGTGAGCCTTAAGCAATGAAAGCACTTGCTTAACACTCCCATCTGCCACTTATAGGACAGTTTCTAAGTTGGAATAAGGACAATAACTAGTTAATTGTTTCTACAGAGAGTCATAATGTCTGTTCTTGACTCTTACCCTCTTTTGTACAGGCCAGGGCTTCGTAATGGCAGAGATATCACACGCAGTCATCAGCATGCACCTGCAGTGTGGAAATGTTGCCACCAAGACGGATAATTAAGCCACTTGTGTATTTTTAAAACAAGACATCTAAGGCTGGTTCTGATGTCTGTATATAGCAATGACAGGCTCAAACCCACTCACTTCAGCAAGTCTCTGTGGCAGTCATCCTCCCAGACAAATTGACTGTTCTTTGTCAGCTCAAAGAACTCTGTTCTCCTCCTGCAGTAATAGGTAGAAAAAAGCCTGTCATTTGCTTTTGATCCATAGTCTAGTCACATCTGCTATTGCTTGATAACAATAGGAGAAAATCATCTTAGTCATAGAACACTGACTTCAAGTACACTATATGGACAAAAGTATTGGGACACACTTAATGCTTCAGCATGAGAGAACTTTGTGGATAGTTTGGGGAAGAACCTTTTTTATTCCAGCATGACTGTGTCCCAGTACACAAAGCAACCTCCATAAAGACATGGCTGGATGTGTTCAGTATGGAGGAACTTGACTGGCCCACACAGAGCCCTGACCTCAACCACATCCAACAACTTTAGGATGAACTGGATCGGAGATTGTGAGCCAGGTTTTTTTTGTCCAACATCAGTGCCTGACACCATAAATGCTCTACAGAATGAATGAACACCAATTCCCACATATGCTGCTGTTGCCATGCGACACTGTTCCCCATTGATCGAAGTTTTATCTGTGACATGTCGACCTTTGTACCTGCCGAGAGATTACAGATGCGTAATGGTGATTGGCGTGTACCTCCCGCCTAGCGCTAATGCTAACCAGGCACTAGCCGAGCTGTACGAGACCGTCAGCAAGCTAGAAACCGTGCACCCCGAGGCATTCTTCATAGCTGGTGGGGACTTTAACCATGCCAACCTGACATCAGTTCTCCCAAAGTTCTTCCAGCATTTGAATTTTGCTACCAGAGGGGGAAACTGCTTGGACATTGTCTACACCAACGTTCATGAGGCCTACAGGGCCTTCCCCCGTCCCCACCTAGGCTACTCGGACCACACCAGTGTGTTCATGGTCCCCGAGTACAAGTCCCTGCTAAAACATTCCAAACCAGCCCGCAAGAACATCAGGGTGTGGCCAGCTGGAGCTGTTTCTAAGACTGCTTTAACTCGACTGACTGGGATGTTTTTAGGGAGGCTGCAACAAATGGTGACTCGATCAACCTAGAGGAGTACACAGACTCTGTGACTAGTTACATCTCCAAGTGAATAGAGGATGTTACGGTCTCCAAGGCCCTGGATGTCGGGAGAAGTGCGCAAGCTGCTAAAGATCAGAAATGCAGCCTTCCGCTCTGGAGACAAGGCTTCCCTCAGGTTTGCCAGAGCCAACTTGTTTCGCGCAGTGAGGAGAGCAAAGCAGGACTACGGACAGAGGATCAACAAGCACTTCAACAGCACCAGAGACACACTTCGCATGTGGCAGGGCATTCAGGCCATCACGATCTACAAGCCCAACCCATGCAGCAGTGACGGTGATCTCTCCCTACCAGATGAGCTCAACGACTTCTTTACATGATTCGACGCACAGCACAAAGAGCCTGCGAGGAAAGCGACACCACCCTCCAGCGACCCTGTACTCCGTCTCTCCACAGCTGATGTGAGGAGGACTCTCTCCAGAGTTAATCCACGCAAGGCTGCAGGACCCGACCTCATACCAGGCTCAGTCCTAAGAGACATCTTCAACACATCTCTGAGCCAGTCATCTGTGCCAGCGTGCTGGAAGTCCACCATCATTGTCCCAGTGCCGAAAAAGTCATCAGTCACATGCCTGAACGACTACCGACCCGTTGCGCTCACACCGATCACCATGAAGTACTTGAACGGCTAGTCATGGCGCACATAAAGACAATTCTCCCCACATCTCTAGACCCACTTCAATTTCCATGCCGGTCCAACAGGTCAACTGAGGATGCCAGATCCTATGCTCTCCACCCATGAAGTGAACCTCCTTGTATACAGAGACAAGAACACTTAGGGTTCATGGTTGCCACTGGAAGCCATATCAGTCAACATCAACTAAGACCTAGTACCTTCAGCAGGCCTAATCTTTATACTACAGAAGAGATTGCAGTGATCCCAAGTGTCAGAAAAGGGACATACAATGCTAGTTCAGGAACCACAGAATTAGTGAAACAGATGACTGCAGAAAAGAAGACAGCAAAAGTGAAGGAAGTAAGGATGAATGAACAACCTATGTAAGAAATTGAAATGGGAAAGTCTACAAGAGGTAAATGGTAGATGAATAGCGTCCCTCTTGCAAAGGTCAATGTAAACATTTAAGAAAAAGGTAGGGGATTTACCTTGTAAAAATAAACTGTTTTACATGGCTATACTGCTGTTGCCAGGTCACAGCGGCCAGTGTTACTCACCTAGCAGTAATTTCTAAACATTTAGTAAATTCTGAACATGAGACATATTAAGTCGCAGCTGCCCCTCAATGGTCCTCCCATAGTTTGGATATTGTCCTAACCATTGAATGCAAGATGCCATCCAAACCCCCCTTCATCTGGCTTTATCCCATCCATCCCAAAAGGACACTTTGTGATGCCTCAAGCAGTTGCTTATTTTTCATTAGACTGCATTGAAATTAATGCTCATAATAGTACAATAATATATATACAACCCCAAATCAGAAAAGGTTGGGACAGGGTGGAAAATGTGAATAAAAAAATAAAGCAGTAATTCCTAACTTTTTCTGATTTGGGGT
>JBBJLS010000011.1:5562730-5587623 GCA_037577275.1 Bryconaethiops microstoma
TTGCACTGTTTGTTGTCTTGCACAATGTTTGTCTTGTCTGTCTATTTTATTTCTAATCTTATTTCTTCTATTGCACTGCAGATCCAGAGCTCTCGCCATTTCATTTCCCTGTATACTTGTATATGGTGAAATGACAAATAAAGTTCACTTTGACTTTGACTTTAACTACTTTTGTCCATATATTGTATAATGACTTGTACAATCTTATGTATTACTCCAAAAACCAGTGTAACTCAGTTCCTGGATTTTAACAACTAAATATAAATGTAGATAAAAGTCATTTCTTTGAGTGTGTATTTAGTTTATTCAGACACTTCTCTTAGATTATAAAATCCTATAGCAACTTAATTTGCAATTATATGCTTAAGGTTACTTAAGACTTCTGAGGAGAATAAGTAAACAAAAGACATGAAAGTGGGACCTAACATGTCAAAAGCTGTTGTACTTTATAATTACAATATAATTACTACTTCTAATAAAGAAGGTTATGGCTGAATTTAACCACAGTTGTTTAAAAAAAAAAAAAATTCTGACTGTTATTCTCTTAACTGTGGCTGACACCAGGTACCTACTTCATGTAGACGGCCAAGTCAGTGGCCAAGATAGCCTTCTCAATCATCTTCAGTGTAGTTTTGTACTCATCCAGAGAAAGACCGCTTAGAATTTGACTGCCCTAAACCAACAATAAAAAATATTAGTGCTCAAACTAATCAGTTGTGTAAGAAGAGGAGCATACATACTACATTCTTTTCCTAAGGAAAATGAAAGCAAATAGTGTAGACAAGGTAGAATGAAGCGATTTACAGTTTCTGACACCACAGGAAGATGAATAGAAGAAAGACTGCAGTTACAATGTTTCATTAAAACCCATTATAATATCAAATTCTGCTAGCCTCCGAATAAATGTGTTGGATCTGAAAGATATCTGTGATTCTGAAGGTGTGCTGGTTTACAACATTGGTTGACTTCTTTGCTGGATGAGTGACTGAACTGAAACAAGGAATATAATGGATATAAGTCAACTAAAAAGTCATGCTGTTTATATTGGGCCTACAACTGCATTTTATCCTGTTATCTACAAATTTTCGGCTGAAGGTTCTCCATGTAGCAAGTGAAGACAGATGTTTTCTGTGCCATTTTCTTGTAATTGTAAGTGAATAAAGTGGTGCTTACTGGACTGTTGAGGATCATGAGGCACTGGTCGAAGTGGTGATGCTCCATAATGGAGTGGCAGTAGAGCTGGGCCAGAGGATGGTCACTCCTGTTCATACAATGGACTGTTAGAGATGTTGGAATCTCTTTTTAATGTACTATTTCTGCTTCCTACTTTATGTTCCCGAAGTGTACCAATCAAGCAACTCACAATAGCAAATTTTGTTATGCATTTAAATTTTTCTTTATTAGACTTGATAGCAACAAAAATAACAATAATAATAATACAAACCTTTTGATGAATGAGTTGTTGACACCTCTGTGGTCCAAATCATGACTCAGTGTTGCAATCATCAGGGCCAAAATCTCCAAATCACTTAAGTTATTCTGTTGATTAGGACATAATTAGAAACTCAGAGAACATGTGTACAAAAGGAAATGTAACATTTCAGATACATTAATGGGTTACAAAAAGGACTTCCAACCAAGAATTAAACATGATGCACAAATATAAAGTAGATGTAAATACTCTCCAACTGAAGAACTACAGAAGCAGAAGAGCAATACAGTTATAGATTGTACTGTATATTCCCCATAAGACGAGCATACAGACACAATACACCTTCAACATCAAAATCGCAGAACAGAATTTATCAATAAAATTTCTAAAAGTATACATTTTGTTTAATAAAAGTGGTGACTCTGATGCTTGTTCTGCTATAGAGACATTCTCTTCAAATCTCTATTCACCAGCTGCAAAAATTGGGGAATAAAGAGTTTTAAAATTCCAGTCATCTAACAGGAACCTGTACAAATATTTTGGTGGCAGCTGCAAATTGGACATAATGAAAAAAATCTAGAAACGTTAATAAGACAAATAAGAAGAGAGTTACAACTTGACTGATTATTAGAGATTTCTGTCCTTCTAAAGTTCAGTCATGCAGGGATTTCCACAGATTTTCCAAAATGCAGATTTTCTGCAGAAATCAATAACTGTGGAAACACTGTGTTGCACAGAAACTGACTCAGATTATCTCACACACATATAGCCACAAATATAGACCTTTTATTTGACCATTAATATGACTTTATATGCAATTCCCTTTTAAAACTATTTGTGCTTGTAATACACACCACAAGCACAACCAAGGGGTGTCCTAGTTACTGTTTAGTGACAAACTACACTGACCTGTAACCTGCCGGATTTGAGTAAAGCAAACATGCACTGCGATGTGTTGAAGGCATGCCGCCAGTTATGATAGGCCACGTTCTTCCTGTAGTTCTTCTTTACGCTCAGGATCCACTGACACAGGTTCTGACAACAGTAAGAAGTAATAAACAAGAACCAGTTGAAAACATGCAGTAAAAAGAAAGAGAAAGAGACTCCCTGCACATCTTTGACAGAAAAAGGTCAATTTAATTAGCTGGTCCTTAGAATTCAATTGTAAACCCGGAAAATTGATAATTTAATTATTTTACTTTATCAATCATGTGTTAACTCATTTCTCTGCGGGACAACGAGACGAAGCTACCCAAAATAACATTGATGTGCAACAGCAGCACTGCCACTTTTCCTGCTGAGTCACTACTTATTATGAAGTGACTGAAGAAAAAGCAATTTAGGGAACAGTAAACACACATCAACGAAACATACAGGGGTAGAGGGCAATATGTATCAGTAATTCAGAGCTGACTGGCTTTTCCCTTACAACTCAATGACTTAGGATAAACTTGCCTATGAACAATTACTGGCAGAAAGCTACAGCCCTTGTTCAGAATAGATGAATTAAAATGGTGATCAGCTGAGAGAAGGAGAGCTGATGAGGCATTTAAAAACAGGAAAAAATATCAAGATGTGGAAATGAATTGTGAAAGACTGCCAAATCTGGATTCTTCCACAGCTATTAAGGTATTTTGTGGGGTGTAACATTCACATGTGTAAATTAAAAATAAGTTTTGGTGACAAGGGGTCCAAGGTTTGGCCTAACATGTAAGCTACTAGTGTGTAGTGCTGCTTCAGACATGGATGTTTAAATCAAGATGGGTGGGTAGTTTTAGGCATCAAACCTATTTAACCACTTCCTTTTCAGTATGAGTGGCATTCAACTTTCAACCACTGTCTTGCAGCTTTTTTTCTGATGCCATCATTTCAGAGAATGCTCAGACTAGGGGTGGGCGATATGGCCAAGATTTCATATCATATCACGATTTCTTTACAGTCAAATCACGATTTCGATTTTATCATGGTATTTATATTGATTTGTAACTATAGATTTTTTTACTACTCTGCAATAGTTCTTACTTAACAGTACAACCAAACTATTTTCCTTTGTAAAAATATAGTCCTTAAGAACTAAACAGCATTTAGGCCAAATAAAATCTTTTAATCAGTTCGTGCAATTTTGCCAACATGTTTATATAAGGCTAAATAAATACTTCATGTTATTAATGAGATATTAACGAGAACAGAACATTTAAAATGGTAAACAATAACTGAATTATTCAACAGTTATTTTAACATGACATAAAGTGCAATACTATGTCTAAAATGTAATTATAAAAAACCCATCAACTTAAGAACATGTTTTTCCAGCATCGTTTTTAAGCATTTATCCCCTTTTAAAAAGGAGACACATTACAGGTTTTTAGCCAGTTTGTCTACTTCATCTGGCTTCACAGTAGTACTTTGGCATGTTATGATATTGCCACCAGTGCTGAAGACTCGTTATGAGGGAGCACTTGTTGCTGGAATGCAAAGATACTGGTAACTGCTTCCAATATCTCTTTCAATCGCTTGCTTGTCCTCTCATATGGAGCGCCTTTCTCAAAAGCCTGTGTCAGAATGGTTTGTTGCCTCTGCTGCCTGTGGTGTGACTGCTCTCCTACCCTCTATACACTTGGCATATTGTTTAGGATGTTGTATTGTTTAGGGAGTAGAGCTGGCGAAGGTGGAGGAGTTCAAATACTTGAGGTCAACAGTTCAGAGTAATGGGGAGTGTGAAACAGAAGTGAAGAAGAGAGTGCAGGCTGAAGTGAAGAAGAGAGTGGGTGGAGAAGAGTGGCAAGAGTGATTTGTGGCAGGCAGGTACCAGCAGGAGTGAAAGGGAAGGTGAACAAGACAGTAGTGAGACCAGCTGTGTTGCTTGGTTTGACGATTTGGAGACAGTGGCACTGAGGAAAAGACAGGAAGCAGAGCTGGAGGTGGCAAAGCTGAAAATGTTGAGATTTGCATTGGGAGTGACGAAGATGGACAGGAACAGGAATGAGTTTATTAGAGGGACAGTTTGAGTTGGACCTTTTGGAGAAAAAGTCAGAGTGGCGAGATTGGGTTGGTTTGGCCATGTGCTGAGGAAAGACTCTGAGTGTGTTGGGAGAAGGATGCTGAGGAGAGATTCTGAGTGTGTTGGGAGAAGAGGAAAATGCAGAGGATAGAAGGAAATGGAGACGGCTGATCTGCTGTGGCGAGCTCTGATCTGGAGCAACCAAAAGCAGAAGAAGAAGAGGATCTGACATACCAAATATGGATAGGTGTCTATGCCACAAAGCTGAAGGGATTTGGATATGTGTGGTATTAACTTAGTTAAAACTAAAATGACCCCTAGGAAAAAATGTACTGTACCACACCTTTTAAAACTCGTTTTTTGGAATATGAAAACACAAGCAAAACAAAAATAATTCAGTGCATACAAAACAGTCAGTACCCCAATGAAATTTCAGAATGTCAGAAGCAAGCGCAATTTTTGGATTTGCATGTCTAAAATACTGCATCGTTAGAGTGGCTCTCAGCGGGTGGTCAGTCAACTGTGTGTGACTGATCTGAACGTTATGCCAGGGTGGTCAGAGAGTGCCTGCTTTCACTCATACAGCCTGGAGTAAGCACTGGCTAAGAAATCAATAAAAGCCTGTCTTTGTGCCCCATCTGCGGGCCGTCTCTCCTGGCATCAAGGGCCATAAAAGGAGCTTGTTCAGGAGAGCCAAGCAAACGGTGAACTGCAGTGGTTTTAACAGTAACTATAGTCAGATATTTAAAACCATGGACTTCTTATGGAAACTATAGGCCAAATAAAAGAAGGAAGTCTTGGTATCTTTTTTAGATTTTACAAGCATAGGCATCATTAATCCTGTCTAATTAGCAGCACTAACATCTAGTAATAAACATGTTTGTGTTCAGTATACCTGGTACTGAAAACCCTTCATGAATTCACTTTTTCTAGCTACTACTATCTCAATTTCAAGGTCAGTGTGAACCTGACATGTGTTACTGATATGTGCCGTCATCTTTGATGCTCCATCTACAAATGCCTTCTTTCATAACACCTGTTGCCAAGTTGGACAGGCTTTACAGAACACTCCCATTTAAAATCCCATTCAACATAATGAGAAATTGAAGCATACTTTGTTTAGTCCTTAAACACATTGCATTTCCAAACTACACAAATATCACTACAATATAACAATAATTTGAAATAAACAATGCACTCTACATTACATATTACAACAAAAACATGGAGAGTTGTGCTCTCAGTTTGTCATTAGGATGGGAATTTTACAATATTCTGTAAAGTAAACTCAACCTAGCAACAGCTGTAAGGAAATAACATTTGTGGGTGGAGCACGGATAGGTACATTTTTAGGGCAGCATTTGGCACTTTTCAAATTTTGTAAAAGATTCTTATTTTTCAGGTTTTATGGGTGCCTGGCTGGCCGTGTCTGTTCACTTATCTTTTTTTAGTTTGTGTAAATGGTTCCCAAATTAAGAAAGTGAGCATGTACCTTGTACTTCATTTGAAAGTTCTGCACAAGCTTGAGGTCCACAAACATGCGGATAGCGGCCTGGGTGGTCTCAGCATCTGACAGGTCAAAGTCACTGAAGGTGAAGTCTAGGAGTCTCAGAGACTGAGCTGAGGGAATCGTGGCTGCCTTTTGACAAAAGATAACAGAAGGGTTTAAAAATTAAGACACATGTACACTTTTAGCCCATCAAAATGAACTGGGTTTGTGATTGAGCCACGCCATAAAGTCATGTGAGATTTGCTTTTATCTCACACTCTCTCTCTCTCTCTCTCTTCCTCTCATCCCCCCCCCTCTCTCTTTCTTTCTTTCTTTCTTTCTCTACGCCTCATTCTCTCTCTCTCTTTCTCTCTCTCTCTCCCTCTCTCCCTCTCTCTCTCTCTCTCTCTCTCTCTCTCTCTCTCTCTCCATGAACAGACTATCAACCCCTAACACCGGGGATCTCTGTCTGTTAGTCATTAATAATCAATGAGCTGTGATCAGCATAGTTTGAGGTGCACAGGATGAGCATTTAGCTGTGCTCGGCTTGTCTCTCTAACTAAGAGCAGGGGCTTTCATAGCAATAAATCCTGTATGTGCTGCACTCAGTTTTCCTAGACTGAATCTTATTTTCATCCTCAAGTGAAAAGGCCTTAAACTACACAGTAAGCAGATGTTGCAAACCAACATGGTTAATACAGAATAATAATTGTTATTCACTACCAGTTGATTTACATTTTTTTCAGAAATTACCTAATGGCAACCACTTAAGCTTGATTATAATTCCTTTGAAGAAGGTTGTTCTTTCCTTATCGATTGCATTAGCAACGGTTCATTCAGCCTATATTTTCTACTTGCAGATTTTTCCCCTAATGCTTCCAGATGACATTTTTTGCAATGTCAAAATAAAGAGAGATTAATTTTGATTTCTCTGTGCTAAAATCGTGGCACAAATGGAGATTGGCAGAGCGGCAAGGGCCTCTTAACTGGCTAATTAGGCTACTCTCACTAATCACAGGCTTTCAAAGCAGGACTGTGCAAGAGAACTGGATCTAAGCAGCTTGTGTCCTACAGGTCACCGTCCTTATTTGAAAGCACTGAGCCTTTTGTTTAATAATTAACAGCATTGTGGTTTTGAACAGAATATTGTTTTGTGAAGTCTTAATGTTGATCTGTGTCTGATTGAGGGGCAGTAAGGGGATAAATGAATAAACTGTAATTTACCGCAGTTACCTGGAGCGCCCGCGTCTCCTCCTCCGCAGCGGAGGCGTGATAGGAGAGAACCTAAGGAACACACACACAAATACACAGAAGCACACACAAAACGTCCATTGACATAAATTTCTATGTGGAGTAATACATCCACATTCCCACTTTCTCAGTACACAGTCTGTAACACAATACACAACTGCACCTCTTTCTTTTTGAGGCACAGCGTGTCACCTGGCAAGCTCAGACTGTCAAACTGTCAAGGTGTATGTAACCCAGTTTGCACTGTTCTGCAACCTTTGAGGCTAAACTTGTCATATTTTTTCACGCTGCTGTTTCAGGGATTATTAGTAAAACAGAAACACTGCGAAACGCTGTGAGAGGTGAGAGGCGTGTGAATGAAAAGCTCTGACACGCCACCCTTCTGTCAGCTGCAGAAGAGTGCCTGTCAGTGTGGCACCTCTGACTGTGACAGCTGCAGAATGGAGAGATCAGAGGAATAGGGAGAAATCTAGTCTGGAGTGAGTCAGTGAGTAGAGTTCGATTCGGAGGATGCAGTTATCTGTGTGAAAATGAAACACTTGTACTGAATAAAACAGCATATTGAATTTACTTAATTCCATTTACATTACTTAAAGCTTAATTTACTAGCCTGCCTTGGATGAGTCAGTCATCTTGGTTAACTTCCATTTTGGTTAACTTCTACTGGGTCATTTTTCACTGCCTTGCTACCATGCACTGCATTTTAATGGAAGTAGATAATGACAGAGATGACACAGGAAATTAATTATTCTTAACAGCCCTCTGTCAGGATAAGGACATGAACAGTGTTGTGCAAAATTGCAGTTTTCTTTTGAACAGAACAGAAAAATGAAGAGCAACACAGGCGATGGTTTATTGTATATGGGCTGATTTGCAAATTTATAAATGACTTCCCATATAATTACTGGATTTCAGTCTGCCTGACTGGAGATTTGACTACCAAGTGTATATTTTTAAAATATAAAATATATATTGTATAAGTGCATATTGTTAAAATATTGTCAGGATACAGACAAATGAAGTGACCAGGTGTAAACATTTTAGGTTCCAGTGAGATTAGGTCATAGTGGCATTGTTTACTATCTTTACCCCTTTAAACCGTGTTAGTCCCTCCATTGAGTTTGCATTTGGGTTGGAAATTGCTTTTTCCCCCCAAAAAGATGTTTACATAAACAAATATGTTGCACTAACCTCAAGTGTGACTTCCTGCTTGGCCATGGCCCTCTCCACAGTCTCATACATCTGAGTGTTCTGGATGCCCAGTCCGCAAAAAATGGCAAAGGCCTCTAGAAACTGCTCATCATTCCGATTAAAGGCCTTTACCTCACCCGTGGCTTCATCCATCTTGTTGAGCAACTGGCAAACACCTTCCAGAGAAGAGAATATCAAATAGTTTGTGAGAACAGCTGGTGGTAAAAGTGCTCTCTTCAGCTAGAATGCATAGTTACATCAAGTTAAAGAAAATGATCCAGTTGTTTAAGCAATCAATGTGGTATAAAACCAATGTATTGGACACACTGTAACCCAGAAAAGGCAGCATGGCTTTCTCTGTAGTGTTTATTTGTTGTTTATGGGTTTCTCTTAACAGAACATTCTACAAACGGCATACAGACTAACTATTCAGTTTATCACAAAGAACACTGACTCCTCTCAGCAGTCCATCTTTCACTGCACGTCTAAAAGCAGATAATTACATGAGCTTGATATAATAAAAAGGCCCAAAACCCAAGCTAGAACACCTATTGCTTTGTACCTAAATGGGATTTCCAAGCAAATGGAAATGACTGTCTAAAATATTCAAATGTATTCTGAGCTTTCATAGAAGGGCCTGTATTGCTGCATTCTAACTCTGTCTTCTGTCAAGAGTGAGAGGGAGAGGAAATCAGTTTCATCTGACCAGCACCACAATAGACTGTTTGTGTAACCAGCTAACGATACCAGTCAAAAATGTACGCGGAATGACGTGAATCACTGGTGTTGGTGATCTATCATCTGCACGAAGAGCAAAGTCAGGTTCAAGCAATATAGAACATGATGTTTCAGCAAGTGCTACAGTGGTCATTTTTGATTATTTACTTTTTGACAGGTTTATAGAGAAGAGCAGATGAATTATGAATTACTAAGTAATACCACTCAAATATATTTTAAATAAGTTATACAAGTTATTTTTAAGTAATTTGTATAATGCATCTATTAACCAGCCTCATTTTGTTATTGTATGAAATTATCCAAATTTAGTAAAAAAAATAACATACCGATAACTTTATCCTTTTTCCCATTCCTGATTGGTGTGCACAACAAACTCTTCACACGACAGTTCGGAGAGTCTGGGCTCTCACTCTGAGAAGAAGAAAAGCACATCTATTGAGTTACAGAAGGACAAAAATAGTCATTGTCTTACACATGTATTGGAGATGAGCTGGTTCTGCATCAGTCCATTTATGCCTAAAACTAAACTAAACTAAACTATCATTAATTAAATTAACACTCTCATGATAACAGTGATACATTTTCCCCATGTCATCCTCTATTGTTCCTTGCCTCCCTTAACACACACTCAATCAGTACTACCACTTTTACTACTGATGTAAAATTGGGTCACTGTTGCTCCATTGCTTATAAATGCCTTTTTTTATTTGCATTCATTGCTTAAAAAAATGGGTGTGGTCATTTGAATATATGGATGTTTGAATTGGTATTTGTTTCCATAATTGAGCATGTAAATAAGGCATGTGTAGTTTGAATTGAAATATATGAATATGTTTTTGTCTGAGAATCTGATGCAGAACGACAAAAAATGTCAGATTCAAGCAACTGACTTAGTATCACTTTAAATGAAATGCCAGCATCTAAGTAGAGATGTGTAGCAACTCCAAGTTACACCAAGTTATGCTTTTATAGGTCATCTGGCACTCTTAACACAAAGACAAATTAAACCAACTAAACCAGGGGTGTCCAGTCTTATCTATAAAGGGTTGGCATGGCTGCAGTACTTTCAGTTCAAACATGCAGAAGCTCACAGACTTTTTTTAATCAGCCTTCAAACAGCTGACTGTGTGCTTTGCTGCAATGCCTGCAGCAACATCTGCTCTTTGTGGATGTCTGGACATGTCTCTAACCAAAAGATCACCTCTGGTAAGGGATACAGATATATTTTCAGGCTTGGTATTATATTTAGTTTTAAGTCAGGATTCAGATTAATTTTATGTGCTAAAAAGTATTCATTTTGCAGAGCTGTAGATATATGCTAAACAAGCCCTTGTTCACACCTGGCATTAACATGCGTCTTGGGTGACCTTATCACAAGTGTACAATTCCAGGTATGTCAGTTAACATCTGACATTAAAATGCGTCTTCACGTGCGTCTCCAGTGACCACTAGTGATGGGATCGCACCTCCATGTTCTATATATTTTTTGTCATATTTATAATTAATTTAAATATCATTTTTGCTTCTGCTTTTTCTTTTTAAACCTTATGGTTGGTCAATAAGCATTTCACTGCATAGTGTACTATGTATGATTGTGTATGTGACAAATAAAAATTTTATTTTTTTATTTGAAAACATCGTTTCCATTTCCAAACACCAAATGGGTTGTTTTAACTGGCAGTTGGCAAACGTGCACTTCCAGTGCAAAGTCTGGCACTGAAATTAAAAGAAGATGAAGAAGAATTCAAAATGATACAGAGGATATTGAAATCATGCCACTGATGTATAAGTGAGTCTATACTTCCACTTACCCTGAAGACATAAGTTAGGTGGACAGTCCTTGGATGTGGCCCAGAATACATTTGGAACACACTGTTAAAAGTATATGGCCATGTGTGGCCCAGACCACTTCCAAATGTGGTCTGAGCAACTGAATCTCAATATGTCCTCAATGTGTCTTGGGTGTGTTCACACATACTTGGTGCCATCCACTTGTGACCAGATTACACATGTTTATGCCAGGAATGAACAGGGCCACAGACTTGTTTGGCTAAGGCAAATAAAAGATCTTGAAGGAACCTTTTCAGTGCCTGTCATGCCAAAAAACTGATTGCAAAACCTACAATTTATAAGCTTAATAGATTCTCATATTATACTATGTGCAGCTCCGGAAAAAAATAAGAGACCACTGCGAAAATGTTCACTTTCTCAAGTTTTATCTTTTATAAGCGGAAAAAGCTTTGCCTTAGTTTTTAAGAACCGCCGACAATATTTCTCCCAATCATCAAATAAAATTATTGTTCTTTGAAGGAAATGACGAAACATCAAAAAAAGAGAAATGATGCAGCTTTTCAGAACATGAATAATTCCAAGAAAACAAATCTCTTGTTCACTCTAAAACAAAATTTCAATAATTACCTTTGATGTACTTCTAGTAGTGTTTAGCCATCCAGATGTTCACATTGCAAGAGGAAAGTGGTGATTACAGCAGTGGTTTTATACTTTTCCTCATTAAACAAGATTTGATTCAGATTTGATCACCTAATCAGTACCTCATAAAGCAGAATGAGGTGCTTGTGTAGGAATTTAACAGACACTGGCATGGAATGGTTGTCATACTCATAGAGATGCTGATTTAAAAATAAATTGCAGTGGTCTCTTCTTTTTTTCTGGATCTGTATGTATACAGGGCACTCGCTGACTGTCAGTACTGTAATGAAATGAACACGACTTTACGTCATTTTAAATGTTCTCTGGTTTCATATTTTAATCATAACAATATCTTTTTTTTTTGTTAAAATACCCATGAATAGCAAATACCAGTATTTTCACAATATTGGCACAACATGGATATAAATACAAGAGCAAAAATATCTCAGAAAATCCTATGGGCCTGTGTGAACATTCTTGATCCAAGAATGGGACTGCTCTGTGGGATGAGGGATTTGTAAAGATACAGTTCTGTGCAAACTCACAGTCCAAGGAAATCGCTGGTCTTTGGTGACATCAGGAATGTTCAGCGGTTCCATGGTGTTCTTCACGTATTGGGCATACATGTAATTAATCTTGCTCACATCACCATCCCTGTAGGGTCACAAAGAAAATTTAGCAAGATTAAACTCGTATGGAGAACAACACAAGTTAGAATGGACAGTTCTGGACTTTTCAAGTTAATTTCTTTACTAAATGACTATGCATTTGTACTAACAGATAAAGTTAACTTCTCTCAACATATTGTCTCATCATATTGGTATATGATGAGCTCTAATTAAAGAAAAACATGCTGACACGATGCCAAAGGAGCCAAAAGCAGCCAGCTGTATGTTTTCTTGTTATGCTACTGGAATTCTTAACGAGATAGTTTCCCTGAAGCTTTCCAGTCTGCAACACACAGTTCTGAAAAAGACATTTATGATCTGAAGAAACATGTTTTATAAGCTTAGTCCTTTAATTGGGAACAACCTTAAAAAAACAATAACTCAAAGGAAGCAGCCTGGAAACCATTCCATGTTCCTTCACTACAAAAAATGCTTCAGTGTCTTATTTCCTGATACACAAATGATTGAAGAGGTTCTGATGGCTCTTGAATAAGCTTTATTTATTACTAGTTATCTCTGCAAACACGGATACTCACTCTTGGAATCCAACTTGATATTATCAGTAAAAAAAAAACCAAACATCCAGAATGTCTAACATCTTTGTTATTTTGGCAGATGCCTCTGAGTGAAACAAATTATTGCACTTCAAATTAATGTGGCTGCATGTATACAGCAGAACCTATTTGGCTTATATGAGAATGTAAACATAGTAAAATGTGTTTAAAATATGTTTAACTGCAAATAGCCACTTTGTAAAGGAATGACACAAAATGGAAGATAACAGCAATGAAAGGGTGAGAGTCCACTAAATATTTGAATCCAACTTTCCGTCTCTTTCTTTGATTTTCTCTCTCTCTCTTTCTCTTATCCATCTGTTAAGCAGCCTTCATCAACAAACAATGATTATGGTGAAAAATTATAATCAGTGAGGCAAAAAAAGTTTTTCCCCCCCAATACAGGATTCTGCTTTTTTTGTACTGTAAGTCCTACTAAGATCCTTGCACTGTTTTTCCACATGGTGGATCACTAGCCACATGTGTGAGTAATATAACCATAAAAAGAGAACTTGAGGCTTTAATAGAGCGCTGACATAAAAAAAAACCATCTACATGCAGTTTGGGAGCGTGTTCTATGCCTCTCTGAAAAGCCTTGGAAGATATCCAAAAGAAAGAAAATCCGTCCATCCAGACAGGTTAGCCTAAACAAATTGTGATTAAGCATCTGTCAAAGGCACTTAAGAGGAGCTCATGGTTCAGGCCAAGGTGTGCTCTAACAGGAATCTAATATTCTGTCTGGATATAGAACATTTTCTTTCATTCTTGCATTGTCTGTTTGTGATAAATATGGCATGGGAATAGAGAAATACATATCACTGCCTGACTATCCAGATAGACCTTCAAGATGGAACATGTTGAGAAATGACAAAGCATACAAATAAGAAACTTACTCTCTGAACATACATGCTTACCTGTTAGGGAACTCCATGGATCCAGCTAGCTCCTCATACTCCATATGGAACACACTGGAGAAATCATTCTGGTAGCACAAGCAGAACAGTCCAAAGTTAAGGCACTATTTGCAGAGGTAAACTTAAGAAAAGCTCCAGGAAGGGAAGGCCTGTGGTTTCTGTGGCTTTTTAATGCTATTAGTGTCCGGTGACTGCCTGTGTAAATTTAACACAGAATCTCAGCAGTCGCATAGTTTAATATGCTTGTGTTAGTGTGTTTCTGGAGGGGTTAGTATTTCCCGCTCTCAACAATTAAATCGTTTCGGAACATGGCTGTGGCCAAATGGCATTAGTCAAGCAGGCGAATCGGAAGAACCTGTAACGGCTCTCCACAATAAACAGAGGAGAAATTTAATATACTATGCAACAGCGCTGCCAGAAGTGGAGTTTATTTCAACATTCCTGGACACACAGTTACCACCTTATAGGGACTTGTCTGCAAACCTGTACTCCGCTCGCAAAAGCCTGCCTTTTCCAAATTTTAAGAGACCATGAAGGGAGGATAAAACGAACGAGGGTGCCATCCAGATTCAATTTAAGAGGAAAAAACTTTGAACCCTAACTCATTTTCTAACGTCTCCATTTCAACAAATGCTGGCCTTTATTGAAAACATTCGCTGTGACTCCTTGACCAATGAGAAGAATGCATTCATCATCTAAATGTAAGCTGGGCTTTCCTCTTTTAAAGCTACACAATGGTGCTGGGAGCACTCTACAAAAACTTCATGTCAAGCTGACAAACCCCAGAGGCTTCGCTGGGCCAATGTAGATCAGTTAGATTAGACTAAGTGGGCTTTTCGCAGCATACAGCCTCCAGAACAACTAAGACACATCTCTCTCAGCAAGTGGGTCGAGACTGCATGCGACCACAGGAAAACAGACCTCCCACATAGGATGGAAAATGTCAGCTTTCATCAGATATCACTCTAAAAACAGCTCTCAACGCCACTTTGACTTTCATGGTTCCATAAACGTTTAGACATATCCTTGTAAAGCAAATCACAATACTAAAATATCTAACTGATAAATCTAATAAATGTTCTATTCTGTTCTGCTTGATCCTCAGAACTGTTCTCAAAGGAATCTATAACTTTGAAAGCAGAGTGGGATTTCAGGGGAGCATGTACAGATAAAATCATAATAAATCTACACACAGTTGAGACTTCTGTCCTAGAAATCAGTAAGAAATTTAGCCTTCCACAGAGTGTGCCCTTCAGTCACAGACCCTCAGACCCATAATTACCTGCTTCTAAATCATTCTTCTGGCAATACCACAATTATTCTCCTGAATGGGGTGTTTTTATCCCAACATCTTCATCAATTGTTGAATTGTATAAGTTTTGCTACTCAGATCTACTAAGGCTTGAAAACGTTCATCTAAGAAGAACGTTCAAGTGTTTACAACAAGATTTGTGATTTCAGTCCAGCACAAGTTTGCAACATCTGTGTTATTTACAGCTCGGACAGTAAATAATTCTGGGAAGAATGATCTTTTAAACCATAAAATATTATTTAACTCAGTAATAGTCTTTTTAAATTGATTTCATGGTAAGGTGGTAAAACCTTGTGCTGCTCATCTTTTTCTGGATGTACAATCGGACTATCTGTGGTAATTTACACGGATTTACCCAGGAGAAAATTCTAGGTTTTTTCAGGCCAGGTAAATTCTTTAAAGCTACCAGTGTTTCTGTGTGCATGTGGTATCATCCATTGCCTGCAGGGGCAGGGTAGTATCACTGCATACATTTATATTTAAAAATGTTGTTATTACACTGTAAATGTCCTACGCTACATATTTATTTTTAAGAAGTGTGACGGTAAAGAATTTTATTTATAATAAGTGTTTTATTCAATTTATATCTGAAAAAATTAATGTACGACAAAATGCTTTAAGGGTCTTACTAGGGGTGACCGATACCTCAAAAATATATAGATATTTCAAAAATACAATATCACCAAAACTTTTTTCAGAAATTTTTCATGAAATTATATGATTATGGCTCATTGTAAGTAGCTGCTAAAAGACTAGATAAATCCTCTTCCTCCAGCACAAGCCAGTTCTCCTCTGCCACATACTGATGGAACTTGGCATTTCAATCTGTATTTGAAAATTGACAGAAAATGTAATTTTATCCAAAAACGTGTGTGTACGGCATAAGCAAGCACTCGCGAGGAAACGTTAGCCTGCCAGTTACCTCCCGATGCTTTGACCTGTCCAGGCTATTTAATGGTGGGAGAAACACTGACACAGGTACTTTATATCAAACATTAAACCAGTTAAACTTACATTGTAACTTGAGCCCACCTCATCTATAAAATGTAATATTATTTGCAGTATACATAAGTGTGAGTACCTGTGCCAAACATTCTCACAAGCAAAGGCTGAACCTGGGGAAGGGCACTTTTCTTAAGTAAAGCAGACCAAAAAAGGGTTTTAAGTGTATTAGACAATTTGATTTTGTCCATATTTTGTACAGTGACTCACCTTCTCAAAATGACAGGTTTTCAGAAGGGGCTTCCTTTTTTATAAGCTTTTAGCCTAATATATGGCAGTTCACCAGCTGCAATCTTGACATCAAAAGGAGGGTCCTCTCTTCTTATTTGAAATAAATGACACCCCCTTAAGTTCTGATACTTCTTAAAAATATATCTCTATTTCTCAAATGTTTTTGGATGTCTACACGTGGTTTGTGTCTGTGTGTTTGCATGCATGTTGAAATTGCTTCTTTGGCAGTGCAGAATAAGAGAGCAATTCAACCTGTTTTTGCTTGTGGTTCTGCTATAAATGAAAGCAGTGTTGTCTATGTGCTGCTGATTGGCCTTCCTTTCTCCCACTCAGCCAGGCACACCAAAACACCAAATCTCTTCAGGAAACAGCATTGCTCAACACTTCTCAGTACAAAACACAACAATTTTTTCTTCACATGTTCTACTTCAGATGACAATTTCATTATCATTGCATGTAACTTTACTGGAAGAACATTTAATAGAAAACACTTTCAACACTAGCAGTGGCAACTGTTTAACGCCATGCACTAAACATTTCATAAATAGTACTATTGTTCAGGAACCAACAAAAAACTCTGTATGGGTGCATTTTTTCAAACTACAAATTATATCTGTATTGTGAAAGTGACCATTCTGTCATACATGAACGCACCACAGCACACAGTGTGAAATTCTTCCTCTACATTTAACCCGTTCACCAAGTGAAGCAGGGAGCAGCCGGGAACACAGCCCCTGGGGAGAAGGGTGGGGACGGTACCTTACTCGATGGTACCTCAGAGGTGCTTAGCAGTTTTGGGAATCGAACCCACCACTTCCTGATCGCAGGGCGAACGCCCTAACCACCAGGCTACTAGCTGCCCCATACTAAATGTCCTTCATCTTCGTACATTTGTTCCCTTCTTATCTGCCATTTTACAGTACAAAAAACTACCCTCGGAATTATGGCTCTTTAAGACGATAAAAGAAGAGAATTCTTCACCCCAAAAATATTTTATATTTAGTATTTTTCCTTGCCAGCTTCCATCCACCGACTTGTACATGTGACTGTAATGCGTAGTGTATTATGTTATTAAAATAAAGCCCTGCATTTATTTTTTTATCTTGATCTGATGCACTGTATTCTGTGTATTTTGCTGCATGTAGTTACAATGGACTGCATTTGCAATGCTGAGAGCCAAGTATTTTGCTCAAGGCTACAAGTTTCAGAAAGCGTAGAACTTGAAGAGCATGCTGATGCCTGTCCATGGTCCAAAAACGTAATAAGAAACAAGTTTGGATAAACAGGACAGATAGACAACACCTTCTAGGAATGACTCGCTATGTAACCTCAGTTAACATTTATTTGCGTGATGGTCTAATAACTTTTCTATAAACAAAATTATCTAGAACAGATCTGCAGTTGTGGTAAGACCCTTTCATGAGTCTGCAAAAGAAATGTTTTGAACTTACCGATGTTTCACCATCAGCAATGAATACAGTGCATTCCTGAGCCTGCATGAAAGACAAGATGGTGGCAGCGATCTTCCTTAGCAGAACCTCCAAAGACTGCTGTTCTTCGAATATAAGACTGGCCAGGTCCAGCAACACCTAAACCATTAGAAAAAATGAACAGGTGAGTACAAGACAAAACCTATTGCTTTTTAATCAAGAGTGTAAAGGACAGGATACCTGATTCCGCCTATTTTCAAGCTGTGATGTCTCATAAAGTTGTGCGTTGTGTAGAACAATACCAGAGAAAGCCAAGTAGGAGGAAAAGTCCTGTTGGTGCATTAAAGAACATGATTTATTCTGGTTTGTGTTAAATGGCATCTACAGATTGAAAAATCAAAAAATGCAACAGTCCCAGAGTCCTGAGCTTCCAAAAAGTGTTTGAGCACTGAGTGAACAACCAAAAGCAGCCTCTTCCTCAGACACACCTAAAAGAAAAGGTGCAATATTATTTTCTTCACCTTCTCATCTTGTTCTGTGAAAGTGCTGTTCTCTCCACACCTCTTATTGATCGCTTGTGCCACACCGACAACCTTTGGAAAGATGATAAAAATCGATATACTATATGATTTAAGCAGCAAAAGCTCCCCAAATCCTCACACACTGCTATATCATTTTTGCTTGTTTATTTTCGTCTTTTACCTCATCTCTGTGGTTTTTTATGGGCATACACAGGATGGTCTGTGTCTTGTAGCCTGTGATCTGGTCAACTTCTGCATTAAAACGAGGATCCTACAGATACAAAATAAAAATGTAAATGTTTTTGACTCACTCAGAGCAAATTTCAAAACTCTAGGTGTTTTAGTCAGACGTATTTGACCGACCCTTCATTTTTGCTACTGTAATTGAACATATACATATTGAACACATTATAAATTTAATAATTGAACACATTATATGTAATAACTCACAATGTAAAGTATAATTATGCAATTGCATGTTTAATTACATGGCAAGTTCCATGATGAATTACATTTGTTTTATATTCTCTATCAACAACTTGTGTCAAGACATGACAGACACAAGTTGTGTCAAGACATGACACATGACACATAAATGGATTTTCATTTTCAAATTCAAATCATAGTACAATATCACCTCTTCTACTTTCAAACACAAATGTGCTTCTGAAAGTTTAGAATCTACATTTTTAAAAGGATTTCTCTTGATTCATAAAGGGAAAAAATCTAATTTAAACACACCATACTTTGTTATATCTGACAATAACTTGGACTTCAAACAGTTAAATGCTTTTGGAGTAGTGAGAGTTTCAAAGCCTTGAACATATCAAATCCAAAACAGCTCCTTCTGACATTTATTACAGACTTTAAAGGCCTTATTTTCAAGGCTTATGTGAAAAAGAACTAGATTTTCATATTTTATGCATTTTCATATTGGCATGTATTGTAAAAACAGCCCATTGCATAACCACAATATCTTAGGTATGTCCTGTAATGCTCTGGGATATTTGGAGCTTTCCTGTCAATCCATAGCATTACCTTCCATCTGCAAAACAAGAATGATCTGTGCTTTCATGCTAGGCTGCCTTAGGGGAAAACAACTCTCTGATTAACATTAGTAATGAGACCAACATGTACTCTGCCCCCCTTCCCTCTCTTCTTCCCCTTCTTCTCCCCCTAGACTTGTTGGGGGAACCACAATTAATCTAAATTAAGAACGACTAAAAATACCAGCTACCATAATTCCGACTGTCAGCTAGCAACTGAACTGCTAGACTACCTACGCACAAGGCAGACCGTGCTTTTATTATTTCTAGACCGTGGCATGTAATCTATATCGATATGCACACAACTATTAAACTAGTGCATTTTCTATAAAAATGACCCCAGAAGATCTTTGAGACTGCAGATATGAGTCCATATAGTGATTCATAAATATGGTGTTTGCTCTAAAGTCTTCGCGAACTTCATAAGACTGCTTTATTGAGAAATGTCTGTGAATCTAAAATCGAAGTGTCAAAGGTTAATGAGGAGCAGGTGGTAATATAAAGTGATGGTCAACAAAGCCTGTCAATAGACACCAGGAAGAGCTATTGGGGAAAGGGGCAGCTCTTGCTCAGCTGACATATAATACATCAAAATAAAAGACAGATATGACCTGTTTTTGGCACTGCCAAGCAATTGCACTCACCCAGTGTTTACTCAGGAGGTTTTTCAAGCACTAGCTAATGCTCTAAGCATAACACTAGGGATATACATAAGAGCCAAATTCACAATATGAAACTTCAAATCCCTAAATATTTAAACACTCTGCACTCTCACAGAGGTGGTCTAATAACTGGGATACATGGTTAAAGCGGAACCATACGGGTATCGGCATATAACTGCTTAAAGAAATGATCAGTATCAGAACGGCATGTTGAAATTTGACAAAAATTAAATTTGTTATTTTATCTGAAAATTGTACTTTGGAACAGCAGGCAAGTGACACCAGGCTACTATGCTAAAATGTCTACATTTTACTTTTCATTTTTCTGTACCATAACGTCACAGAAATAAACTTTATTTCTCTCTTTAATTATATTTCAAACAGACATAATTCTGACATCTACATTTTATATATGCTTATGTATCTGTATCACAATCAATATACAGTACATGAAAAACACCCGAAAGAAGCAACAGCCCACAGTTTGCATATCAGTACATCTCTCCAAGTAAAGAAATTAATGAATTCATTTATTCATGTGTGTAAGTACCTGTGTATCTAAGTGAATATGACACGATAGGGTGCAGGACATGCATATATTACCTCCATAAAGCGGACAAAACAACGCGCAAAAAACAAGAAGTGAAAATGAAATAGAGAAATAGATGAAACACCAGCCTCACCTCATATGCATTCTTGATGTTGAGTGGCTGGCCAGTAGCTGCAACATGACCAACAATACCTTTGTTCCACTCCAGCCGGATGCCACTATTGGAGGCCTCCTCGAGAGTGGACCCTTCAGCAACATCAAAGAGACGGCTGACCAAGAACTTTTTGTTGGAGCTGTCCTCGCAGACAAGAAACAATGAGTAGCGGTCTGCTGTGATTAACTCATGGGTGTGTAAAAAGATCCTGTGGCAGAGGGCAGTCAGGTCCAGGTGGCTTGAGACGTCTCGGACGAGCTCCAGCAGACGGGCACAGCGGTCCCCCCCTCTACCCCCACCTTCGTCTGGACCTTCTCCTGAGTTGAGTTTCTGGGAGGCCGGAGGTGGCATCTGCACCCTCTCTGTGTCACTGAGGAAGGTCAGGGAACCCTCTGCGTCTTTCACCACAATGGGCCGCAAAGGGCGATCAAACTCAGACGCAGAGATTTTGCGGGTGGGAGTGGATGGAGCTGGACTGTGGGAAGGAGCCTCAGTGGGGCCTGCAGGGGGGAGGGTGCTGAGGGGTTCTGGGAAAATTTTAGACCCCTCTCTAGAGGGCTGGATGGTGTGGACACGCTCAGCAAACCAGGCGTTGACCATTTCCCTGAAAAAGACAAACAACCAATAAGAACACTTAAGAAGAAGCCCAGACAGTTTTCAGAGGGACAGATGAACTGTCTACTTACAGTTTTAAGAGGCTTCATTCACTGTACTAGTGCAGTATAGGCTAGAAAGCTTTGGTGATTTTGCAGCCACTAATTTATGTTTTCCTAAACCATATCATTATGTAGGTCATTGCTTCTAAAAATCTGAACCTCATTTCTTCATTTGACAATGAACTGTCAACACGTTCTTTGACAAGCAAGCAGATCCTTGCGTTTCAGGACAGTTTAAGTAGTCTGTAAGTACAACCCTGTCATAAAAGCTAAACTCAGTATACTCAGGCTGAACATAAACACTGGAGGTAACAATTAGTGTTTAAAATTATATAACTCTAAGTGCCATTAGACTGCTGCTATCAGGGTTTACTCTGTATATTGGAACCACGCCGTGAAGTAAATGTATGACGATATTCATATAATTCAGTGTTCAAAGTCCAAAGTTCAAGTCCCTTTCCTTTTAAACAAAACTGAATGAAACTTTGAGATCAGCAGCTTGACTGTAAAAAGAAACCCCAGAGGCTATAAAACTCACTGCCGTGAAATTTGCTGGCAGATTACATTCTTATTCTGGCTAAATAAAACGTTACTGGCTTCTCCTACAACCAAATGACTGCATGAGCAGAGTCCATGACAATATTAATGCTAGAAAGAGAGAGGCCAGTCTTCAGGGGAACCCATGGACTCCAATTTAAGTGTCCTCTGCCTGCATAACCAAATCAATAGCACTCACTCTAAAGAGCACCACTGGTCCCCTCTGTACAGAAAACATCTTGATCCACTATCGCTGATCAGGCGTACATACATTCTGGGTGTGGATCCAACATTTGCTTTTCATGGTCTGGGAGTATAACTGTAACTGTAGTCCATATGTGAGGGTTAAATGCAAACTGAAGTCAATATGAACCAAGAGTGTGTCCCTCGGTTTAAAAGAAAGCAGTCTAACACAAAAGCTTACTGATGTACTGCCCACATTGCCCTGACCATTTAACAATAGTGTCAAACCTGTTACTAAATGTTTTTTTGTTTGTTGTTTTAACAAAATCTGCATTCGTTGTTTAGCCTGCAGGTGCTGCAAGTTGTACAGACTGTGCAGGTCGGTTTGTCTGTCCTGACAATAAAACAGAAGCAGGCTACGGGTCAGTGCTGTGGAGGGTGAATGGGAAACACAGAAAAGTGGCTGCACTCAAAGAAAGCAGTACCAACAACTGAAATGATCACAGTGACGAGGAGATATCACTGAGCCAAAGCAGCAGAATCCCTCTCTAGCTTCAAAAACCTGGATTCATCTCCTCTCACAATGACACGCAAAATCGTGAAGCATTCCTTATTTTGGGGTTCAGCTGGTGGCTGCTGGTTAGGGAGTTGTCCCTACAATCAGAAAGTTGTGGGATTGAATCCCAGGACTGCTAGTGGCAGCACTGAGCTACCCTTGAGTGAGGTACCATCCCCACACACTTCTCCCCGGGCGCTGTGTTGCTCGCTGCCTGCTGCGTTACTTGGTGAATGGGTTAAATTCACCGGGTTTCCACTGAGTGCTGTGCTGTTTTCACATATGACAAATGGTCACTTCACAAATAATACACGGTCGAGCTCTATCTTTTTGCACTACTCCTAAAGATTGTAGCACTCTTCTCCGGTTCTCACACTGTATTGAAACTTGAATGCTTCCTCATACTGTGAGCCGCTATGAATACAAGCGTCTGCCAAATTAATGTAATGGAATAAGATCAGATGCGAAAAACTGAGTGCCACATACAGCAGTCTAAACACCTCGTATGAACTCAGACCGACTCAGGAAAGAGACACGAAGTGTGTGCAAGCCTGTAGCAGGTCAGACTCCGTGGCGAAGATGGAAAGTTGCCCTGTGTTGGCACAGTTGGTCTCCGTGGCGGCGTTAAACCCCGTAATCGCTGCGCCACCCACGGCAGTGTGATCTGTCCCTCGCACCGTCTCTGCGGATAAGTTGGGCGACTTGACAGAACATAGCCCCCCTCTACTCTCCCCCTCCCTTCCCCTTGTCTCTAGGCTACTCTGAATATAAAAAACCAAGAAACAAGCTGGACCGTATATGGAGGCTAAGGTCGTGCGCATATCTCACCGACTGGCCTTTCGAACAAAGTAGGAGAGAGCGAAGTCCACATTGTCGTCGAGCCAAGCCTCCATCCTTTCTCTCTCGGGGTGCAGAGGCTCCATGTCGCGACGAGACATTCAGCCCAAAAATGTCATCAGCACGGGGCTCTCCGAGGAGTGAGGAGGAGAGGAGAGAGACGGTCTGAACGCGGAGGTGATAAAACCGGAGAGACCAGCACAGCCAAGTCACTTGTCAACATCGCGTGCACGATACTGACCTCTGCACGCGGCTAGCTCTCTTTCTCTCTCTCTCTCTCTCTCTCTCTCTCTCTCTCTCTCTCTCTCTCTCTCTCTCTCTAATCTCTCTACGGCATGCCAAGCGAGCTCACACGTGCTCACTTTACAGCTTCAACCACAGAACAGCTACATTGTAACAGTAAAAGTACATTTATTTATTTCTAAACATAAATAATAATGTTTTCCTATTATTTGAAAAGCCCCCCCAAAAGGTACAAAGCCATAAAGCTGTAACTGAACTACAATCAACTATGTAATCATAAGTGGCTATAATTTTAAGTTTGCATGCCACACTTGATCTAAATGTTAGTTCAACAAAAAAGGACTAATAACTTCAAAATAAAGAATTCTCTGCAATTTCTCTCATGCTTTTCCACAGACAAGCCAAAGCATTCATAGTCAAGCTCCACAGCCATGTTTGTAAGAGTGACTCTGGCTTAGTGACTTCATTTCAGTTAGTCATGATGACTTGTGTCTCACAAGGCCTTGCTGGGCATTTTTGTCACTTATATGCACAACAAAGCATTTGTCAAGGAGATATTAGATTATTAGGGCTTGCCAGGAATGGAGATCGTAATTAAAAGAATATTGCCCAGTGGTGGACAAGGTTATCACAAAGAGTCACATTTAAAAGCTATCACTGTGTTCAATAACAGGATCCTGACAGCCTAACCTTGTCCTGCCAGGGTCTGCTCAGAGGGGTGTAGCCTTACTAGCAGATGGTGCCGCTTTTTCTCCAGAGAGGAGCGGACACTTTGGAGACATATGTTGTCTCTTGGGCACAAATTTGACTCCACCGATGGAGAAGGATAATGAGGGCCCTTTGGGATTATATTGTGACTCAGACGATATGCAATTAATATAATTTGATCGGGAGAAAATACTTAGTGAGTCATATTTATATTATTTTTTGTTATGAATTTTCATGTAACCTCTTCCTCTTCCCCATTTCAAATTACTATTACTAGCTGGTCATGTTGGAGATAAAGATACACACACACACACACACACACATATGTATATATATAGGCTCCGTCTGAGAATTTGTCACTAAGAGCACTAATAAGTGTGGCGTTTATTTTCTGAACATTTTTTCTAGATTTTCTCTTTTGGTTTGATTAAGGCACACCTTAAGGTTTTCAAAATAATATTGGATGTGGATTTACCATGTTGGCTTAACATTCTAATACACTACAGAAGTCCAAAATACAAAAAATGTCCCATATTAGGGCAACTCACCCTATATATATATATATATATATATATATATATATGTAGATATGTAATA
>JBBJLS010000011.1:5587723-5602931 GCA_037577275.1 Bryconaethiops microstoma
TATGTATATCCGTGGGTGTGTGTGTGGAAGTGTATGATTATGTATGTGTGTGTGCGTGTGTATATAAGTATGTGCATATACGCGTATAAGGATGTGTATGTATCTATATGTATGCATATGTGCACGCATGAGTGAGTGAGTGAGTGAGTGAGTTTTTCATGGAATGTTTGCGATGAGGGTAAGGGGCCTGACCACGCTGCCCCAGTGCTCAAGTGAGACCGAGCAGCTCCGGAGGCCGCAGGGCCCGGTAGCCCCATGGGGGGCCGGGGGGCCCAGCCGCACACCCCAGGAGGGCAGAGGCCAGCCCCAAGAGGCAGAGAGGGAGGCCTCAGACATGGGCCCCCGAGACTACATCATCTTTTAATGTATTATAATGAATTGATGTATGTAATGTTTCATTTTTTATTTATTTAGCCATGACAGCAGTATTCTTACCTTCAGTAGAGAAATCAAGATTCTCCTTTATTTGATACAGGATGGAAGGAAATTGAAAAATGTTGACATGCAGAGTTACATTTTATTTTTAAGTGTTTTCTTTCAATATTCTCAGAACTGAAATGTACACTTTAGTAATGCTGTAAGGATAACTTGGTAAAATACAAGTAATGTATGGATTTCAATCTAAATACAAAAATTTGCAATATGTGCATCATTACATCATATTTTGTTGTTACTTGTTATCAATTCTGCATTATATTTCTTAAATAATTTAGCCAACATTCTCTGGCGAGACAGAGTAAGCACACACAAATTTACATTTAGACATAAATTTACCTCATCTAACAGAGCGTGTGTGTGTGTCTGTGTGTGAGAGAGAGAGAGAGAGACAGTCAGACAGACCGACAGAGAGATAAACAGGCAGGCAGAGAAGGAAAGTTGAAGAGTGTATTCACATGTTTGTGTGTGTGTGTGTGTGTATGTGTGTGTGTGTGTGTGTGTGTGTGTGTGCATGCATGTGCATAACAGGAAGGGTGGTGTGCAAAACCATAAAGCGCTTGAACAACTTCAAGCAGGCATGAGGACATTGTTTCTGGTGTACAGCTGCTGAATGTGTCAGGTGACCAATAAGATGCCTAGTGAAGCCAGACACTCAAAACCAATATTCCCACCCTTGATATCAGTAGCTTCTCCTACTCACATGTTTCACACTGAGAGCAAGAAAGGCAAATACGACAGTGATTCTTCTAAATGTAAAGATTTTCTTTTACAGTGTTGATTGTACTTTGCTCACAAGGCAGATACTTCTAAAATCACCACAGTAAACTTGTTATTCACAGGCAAAACACTGGACTGGGCTACTGCATTATGGGAGAGTGAGAGAGAAGAAATCTCATGTTACAACACTTTAAGCGGTGTTGGAAGTAAAGAAAACGTTGAAAAATTAAGCTAAGTTAAGGCAAAACAGTTGGCCCACATTCAAGTATGCCCTCGACTTCCGTACCCTCACAGCAGCCAGTGGTTGGAATGAGTCCACTTCGTGTACTGTATTTTGAATAGGCCTAAGATATTATTTAGCAGATATTCAGGTGCTTTGGACTGCCAGAGGACATTGTTTTGGATCAGGATTCACAATTCAGGTCCTATGTATGAAAAGCCCTAATGGGCCTAATCGGGGGTGGCAATCTTACGTTAGGATACCATCCCTAAGCTAATGGCCAAGCTGAATGATCAAAACAGGAGTTGCACCACCACAGTGGCAGCAGTAGAAGACCGACTTCCATAGCCGTGGACATCCAAACTATCAGCTGGGTGACAGAGTGTGGCCATCTACCAAAAATGTGCAGCTGGGACTCCCCTGTAAAAACATAGACCCCGTTTTGCGGTACCTATTAAGGTCCTGAAAGGGGTCAGTAATGTGACACTCATTTCAATCTTACCCTCATTTCATGTTTCTCTCCTCAGGCTGGTAGCTGTTGGTCCACTGGCTCATGCTGTTCCCAAAGAGACATTGCCTCCTGGTATGAAGTGAAAGGTGCTCCCGCTTTCAGTGTATACAGTTTGTTGGACTCACAACACTCAAGGGACCATGACAGTGTCTAGTGGATTGAGACGGTTATGGACTAAAGGAGAGGTATTGAGTGCCAGCTATGGACATTCTGGATCTGGACCTAACTGCGGACTTTCACTGGCGACACCTTCACTGATAAGGCAATCTGACATGTCTTTGCTTGGGGGAAATGCACCTCACCTCTGAGACACACCTCACACAGTCACCTGAAACTCATTACTATCAGACTAATTATCAGGGACTATATAAGCAGAGCAAAAATACATGAACTTTGCAAAGTCTTGTGTGTTCATTTAATTTGTTCATTTACATTTTTTCTGGATACATGTTTTTTATCTTTCCTCTAGTTTCCTAGTTTTGACCGTATTTGTGTTTCTTGATCATGACATTAGTTTGCCTTTAATATCCATGTTTGTCCCTGTTGATATTTTTTTGGTTTGACTACACTTTGGACTGTGTTTTGGGACTTTTATTAAACTCTCTCTTTATCATTCACCTGTGACCAACCTCACTGCTTCCACAACTACAAACTGTCAAGCAAAACAGAAATGATCAGATAGAGTTAAACAGTCACGAAAGGAACTCTGAGACCCATGCCGATAACCATATCCAGTGTCTGGCTGTGACTTGGGCCCATTAATTGCTGTAGCAGTTCAGACAAAGGAATTAATTTGTCACATGAGCTGTCTTTAGTGTTGATAATGCCAATATTAAATTCATTAGTCACAATAAAAAGATTGCAGAAATGACTGACTGCATTTCAGAGGATTCATCAGTCAGGTTTGGATGTATTTTGGGGACCCAGAGATAAAAACACTGGACTGTTTCCAGATTTCTGCTGTCTTCCATGGCCTGCTGAGTCAGCATGCAAAGCCAGAGCTATGGAAGCTTTGTAGTTTGAGTATGGAAGTATGAAGAATGGAAATATGAAAGTATGGAAGTATAAGGTGGATCTGGTGGATTGAGAAGCCACAGACAGCCACCGTCATGCAGCAGGAAACTTTAAGAGAGGTAATTAATAATTTGTTTATTTGTGACTTTCCAGTACTGGTGATGAACAGTACTATTTAGTGGAATGTTGGGGTACAGGTTTGTCAGCATGCTGAGAACATCCATGTGCCAAAATGCGGGAGTACTTTGGAAGATCGTTTAAATTGGAAGATCATTTCAGTTTTTACATTTCTTTTTCCTTTTTTCCTTTTTTAATGACAGATTTCCAAATTATATAACTTCCTTCATGTTAGTCAAGGCAAGTCAAGTAGTCAAGTAGAGCTTTATTGCATCCCAGCCATGTACCTATAGTACACAGGAACCATTGGTGCAACATAGAACACAACAGAACAGACAGACACAACAGCGATGGGGGTGATGGGGGGAGTAACCTATATTTCTATAAATATAGTTTTACAAATACTTCACCTGAAGTGACACAGCAGGGAGACTATTAATAAGTAATTAACAAGAATATGTATCATAGACGCAATTAAATATATATAATTATAGCCACACTATAATGTTGTATACAGTACAGCAGAGTTATAAAATACTAGACTAAAGAAAACAAAAGAGAAGAAAAACATTTACATTTTCTCAAGTTAAAGATATATGGTAGACACTAGGTATATTCATTTTCAGGTGCTGCCATCATGTGCACATTCTGAAAGTACAACCAGAAATTTTACTTAAATATAGTTTTAGAAAAATCTAAATTAACTACCACTACCATGTGTTTATTCTGCCAAATGTCTATTTGTAATTAAAATTTTCATATGTAAATCTGAGTCAATTTATTTAGTGTTATTTCTGTGGCCATGCCAGGTGCAGTAGTGATTTGCATGCTAAGTTCTGTAATTATGCACAAAGAGCTGATTGGTTGGGACCCAGTTCATCTTCCTTTCATGAGAGCCAATTGTCTTTCAGCACAAAAGTATAAAACTACTCCTGTAGACGTTTTCAGTACAGAGTAATACGTGTGCCGTACCTGTGTCTCAGAAGTTTATCTTCCGTCCTTCAAAAACTGTAAGTAAGAATAAACTTGTATGGTTAAATAAAATTATACACTGCCATATGTATATACAGTTTGTGCAGTGTACCACTATATGTAGCTTGTTTTCAATATTTTTTTCTCAGATGAAACAGTTCTTGAAGAGTTTGACAATGATTCAACTGTATGTGATTTTTTTATCACCTTTAGGTACTTAGTGTCACTTTCTTTGTTGTTATTTACAGTTTTCAGTGAATTTAAATTATGAGAAAAAAAAATTGTTACGTATGATTAATTTCTTTGTTTGTTTTTTTTTAGGTGGCACCTCAGTCGAGGACATTGTGTCTCTAGAAAAATTGAAGTTCATTCATGCTGGGGAAAACATTAATCTAACTTGTTCTTTTTCATCCATTGATGCATCAGCGACTGCCTGGTTCAAACAGACTCCAGGAGAAAAGCCTGTTCTTATTGCTTCTGCTTTTCGTTCCATGCCGGTTGCATTTCATAATGGCTTTGACAAGAGTGGCCGCTTTGTTGCATTAAGAGAAAATTGGAAATTTATTCTGAGTATTTTAAATGCAAAACCACCTGATTCAGCTACATATTACTGTGCAGCTGTAGATTATACAAAAATTGGATTAGGAGCCTGCACAGTTTTGGTCCTTGAAGGTATGTCCTAGTCTGTTACATCATGACTTGTATGTTGGTCTTTTGTTGTATGTGCTACAGTTTTATGTCCTATCAATTTTCCAAACTGACTGTAGCTCTCTATAAAGAACCCAGAAGAAAAATACTCCCCCACTCTTTTCAGGCACCCGTGCTGTTTTCCAACACCCATCATTTAATCATGTTGAACTGGGAGGAAACACAACTCTGCAGTGTTCAGTACTCACAGATACCTCTGCAGGAGAACACAGTGTGTACTGGTTCAGACATGGATCAGGAGAATCTCATCCAGGAATCATTCACACTCATGGAAACAGGAGTGATCAGTGTGAGAAAAGCTCTGAAATTGGTTCTCCTACACACAGCTGTGTCTACAAACTCCACAAGAGGAACCTCAGACTCTCTGATGCTGGAACTTACTACTGTGCTGTGGCCGTGTGTGGAGAGATCCTGTTTGGAAACGGAACTAAACTGGACATTGAAGGTAAGATCAAATATTTTAAATTAATATAGAGAGCATAAAACCCATCCAAATGCAATCTAATTTTTTCAGATTATCTGTCGCATGGAAAACAAGCATGTGGTGGATATATTATATGAATTTTATTATGCTGATATGTTCATATACAGTCAGATTTGACATCAAATGTAATTCAAGTAATTTTGATGATTTTTGGTTATTTTCAGTTCAGTTCATGTTTGTGTTCTTTAGCATCACAAAAACTGGAAACGTTACTGAAACAATAATAATCTGTTTTATTGATTATTACTCAATGTGTGTAACATGCTACATGTTTGAATGTGGGGTCTATCAGGCCGAAGACACCAATGTATTGAACTATGCACAGCTCTAAGCTTCGCTCAGCCTCCCTCCTCAAGAAGAAGCAGAACAAAGGACAGCGGTGATCAGGCTGTGCACACGCAAGTGAAGACCCATCGGTAGAAGCAAAAAGTACTGTCATGGTAATAACTCATAAAGTAGATTTCACTTCAGAAATGTTCAGTGTTTGCACATTACGCAATCATTCTAAATGTCTGTACCTCTGTAAATGCCATTTTTATATGCAAACCCATTTTCACATGAAAGTATCTTCATAATTTCTGAAATAAACTGTGTAGTGTGCCAGAAAGTCTTAATACTTTTTCGAGAGTTATAACATTTAGTGTTTCTTGTTGCATAAGTAATATGTCTTGCAGATGGACCCAATATGTACCTTGTTATGGATGTTATTGAAACCAATAAAGCACCATAACAGACATCATCATTCTGACATTTTCAGAATTAGTCTTAGCCCTTATTTTCCATCACAGTGTAAGTTAATGTACTTACAGTTAAGTACTTACGTAAATATTTCTGTGTCACAGGATGGAGATAATGTTTATTGTGATATTTTCAATTTTATGATGGATACTTGTTGCAAACTTGTTGTACTTATTCCCTAGGGGGATTTGTTAACCTATCAAAAAGAGCACAAAAAGTGTTGTTAATGTTTACATTTACATTTACATTTACAGCATTTAGAGCTGTTCTGACACTCTTTTTTTTGTTGATCTCTTTTTTGTTTATAAAAAAATCTCTTTTTTGTTTATTCATACCTAGCCTTTCTGCTCTGATTTATTCATTTATCCATGGTGTTTTCTGTTTACCATTATATTCTTGACAGGTGGTATAGCATGTACCACCGTATCTCAGTTAAGAATTAAAACTAATTCACAGACCCTGCTTATACTTGGTAACATAGACATGGGGGTAACATAGTCCAGGGGGCTGACTGACATTTGTCCTGCTAAAAGCCATGAACACACATTTGGACGCAGTGAATCTCATTTTGACAGCTTCACACTCCAATTTTTCCCACTGCAAACCACCCCAATGCATGTTAGAGGTCATAGATTAATGAAGCTCACAGAACCACATCATCAGCAAAAAGCAGAGATACAATCCTGAGGTTACCATACTGCACACCCTCCACCCAAACTGTGCCTTGTAATACTCTCCATGAAAAAAACACAAATATGGAGATAAGTGGATTTCCTAGAAGAGTCCAACACCTTGGCCTGACTTCATGCTAAAAATACAGACACAGCTTTCATTGCAGGTATACAGTGACAGTCTGTGATTTTCCCCTGCTACCTGAAGTCACAGTGAAGTCACTCTCTTGTTTTTAATTTATCTGTGTCTTGCAAACACCTCAGGTACAAGCCCAGTGACTCTCTGAATGTGAAACTAAGTAGTGTTACAGGCAACCAAGTGACTTGCTGTAAAGGGTACTGAGTGAGATACGGTGCAAGGTTTGGTTTCCTTAAGGGGCAGTAAAACTGCAGAAGATATCAAGGAAGGCAAAGAGTAGTGAATCTAGTTTCATCCCTTTGTGGTGATAGACCTACTGTTCCTATAATCCTCGGGTCTGATTTGTGAGGCCCAGGGCTAAATAGCAATATGACTGCTTGGGATCACCCTGCAAATCAGTC
This sequence comes from Bryconaethiops microstoma, assembly GCA_037577275.1. NCBI lineage: Eukaryota > Metazoa > Chordata > Actinopteri > Characiformes > Alestidae > Bryconaethiops > Bryconaethiops microstoma. The sequence continues at coordinate 5,594,854 of JBBJLS010000011.1, forward strand.
TGGGCCATGTCTGATCTTTGAGCCACAGAGGTGGGTTGGTCTGAAATGTGCCTGCAAAGCCTACAGGCACAGTCAGGTATCACCAACCATGGCCTCTAGAAACCAATGAAACTACAAATAACAAATCTGTGGTCTAGTGGTATCAGAAAGTCGTGGGTTCAAGTCCCAAGAGTGCTAGTGACACCTCTGAGGTACCCTTGAGCAAGGCACTATCCCCACACACTGCTCCCCGGGCACTGTGTTCCTGACTGTATTGCTTCACTTGGTGAATGGGTTAAATGAAGAGGGAGAATTTTGTGCTGTTCACAGTGTGCTGTGGTGTGGTCATGTATGATAGAATGGTCACTTTCACTTCAGTGCCTTACCCATTGCCAGAACACAATATTGCCTCCCCAAAAGTAAGCAAACTGCTACTTGTTGTTCTGTCCAGCACTTCAGTGTTGACTATGCTTTCTCACCAGCCTGCTGTGTCAGCATGCAAACCCAGAAATATGAAGTGGGCAAGTATGGAAGTATAAGGATGATCAGATGGATCGAGAAGCCACGGTGATGAAGCAAAAAAAGGTCACAGCATGTGCAGTAATACAAAGCACTACTAAACTATTTCAAAAGTAAATAAAAAAAACTTTGCCATTGTATAAAGGAATATAAAGTAGTGCCATTAAATTCAGATTAGTAATTTGTTTGTTTTTAACTTCTCAAATCTGATTATGAGCAGCACCACTTGGATTGACGGTATCAAGTTTGTCTGCATGCTGAGAACAGCCATGAGCCAAAATACAGGTGTGTTTTTGTAAGATCATTAAGATCATCACTAGTAAATTTAAATTTAGAATAAAGTATGCAAGTGCTTTTAATTTTTTCTGTATTTAAAATTAGGAATTGAAATGCAATACAACACTAACACTTTAGCAGAGGAGTTTGTTTAACAGTTCCACCTGTTACTGCATAGGTTTTTGAAGTTTTTTTGCTTGTGCACTGGAATTCTACAGTATTATTCAACAATCTGTAACTTTGTTTTGTGAACTGTTCTTGTATTTCATGTTCTTGTATTTACAACGCATAATGTCTGTCTCTTTTTATTTTTGAAGATGTTTTTTCTAAATACTTCCTAATAAGTGATAGGATGTTACCTTTGATGCTAGTATCTCTTGTTTAACTTTTACTTGTGACTCGTTTGACAAGATTACCTTTGTGTCACGTTGTGGTATCCCCTTCTCCTCGCATGCAGGGCAGGCACACACGCACCACGGGTAGTCGAACTGCATCATAAGGTTTCTTTTATTTTCAAGAGAAATGAACAAAGAACCAAAACAGGCATGAGAGCCACACTTTAGAACTATAGTTGACTATAGTTCTACAGGAGAAAACAAGAGTAATGACTGGGTTGACCGACAACAGAAAGCTAAACACAAACCCCTTAAAATAACAAAACACAAACACAGAGTACCAATGAGAAAACCCCAACACTTAAACACTAAAGACACCCAGTTGAAACTAATAAACACTAGAAACAAAAGTTTCTAGTGGCCACCCATTGTCATAAACCCCCCCCCTCCAAAGGCGTACCCCCGGGGCGCCCACAAAACACCAACGAAGGAGGGGGGAGGCGGAGGCAAAGGGAAGCGTCCGGTGAGCACCGCCCCGGCCAGGGCGGTCCGTGTGTGTCTCATGGGACACTCCCTTTTGGAGTGTCCCAAACCTAACCTGGGAGCCCCCTGCCGGGAGCGCCTCGCAGTCCTCAGGGGTGGAGCCCCCTACCGGGAGCTCCTCACTATCTCAGGGGCGGAGCCCCCTACCGGGAGCCCCCTATCAGGAGCCCCTCACTGTCCTCAGGGGCGGAGCCCCCTACGGGGAGACCTTTCGCAGGGAATCCCTCGCAGTCCCTGCGGGCGGTGCTCCCAACCGATAGTCCCTCCCTGTCCTCCTGTGCAGCGCCCCCTCCTGGGAGCCCTTCAGCGGTGAATCCCTTGTTGTCCAGGGAGGTGGAGGCCACTTCCAGGAGCTCTTCCTTGACTCTGGGGTCTATTTTTTCACAAATCTCTCCTCCAGAGCTGGCAGAGACCCCAGTACTCCCGCCCAAAAAAATTACTGGGAATGCCCCCAGCTCCTGTGGCTGCAACGGGCCCCCTCTGTGGCTGAAGTGGGGCCCGCTGTGGTTATGGCCGGCCCCACTGTGGCTATGGCGGGCCCTGCTGTGGCTATGGCGGGTCCATCTAGAAACCCCTCTGTGGCTGTAATGGGCCCTACTGTGACTGCTACGGGCCCTTCTGTGAATATAACGGGCCCCTCTGCGGCTAACAAACCCTCTGGAAGCCCTTCTGCAGCTAATAAACCATCTGGATGGCCCTCTGCGGCTAACAAACCCTCTGGAAGCCCCTTTGCGGCTAACAAACCCTCTGGAAGCCCCTCTGTGGCTAACAGCCCCTCTGGAAGCCCTTCTGCAGCTAACAAACCTTCTGGAAGCCCCTCTGCAGCTAACAGCCTCTCTGAAAACCCCTCCGTGGCTAACAGCCCCTCTACTGGGTTAAGCTGCTGGGCGAACGGGCTAAGCTGCTGGGCGAATGGGCTAAGCTGCTGGGCTAAATCGGGCCATAGGCTCCATGCTACCCCAACCGGCTCCGTGGTACCCGAAGCCGGGGAGCAGGCGTGGGCGGCTGCAGCCATTTCCTGGACGCTGGTACGGGCCTCCAGGATGCCACGGCGCTCATGAGCTTGTTCTCTGGGTTCGAGAGTGTGACCTGGGCACTTGAGAGCATGGTCTGGGCGCTTGAGAGCATAGTCTGGGCGCTCGCGAGCATGATGCTCTCCTCGGTGTTTGCAAGCGCGGACTCGACAACAGGTTGGACAGGCCTCGTAGTTACTGTAGGCGGTGCTTCTTGCCACATTGGGGACTGGAGCGAGGCCTTACTCAGATGTTCCCGCTGGGTGCTAGTGCCCAAGCCTGCTGGGAGTAAGGTTTCCCGTTCCAGCCGGGAGCTCGCCTTTTGAGGCGAGCCGGGCATGAGCCGGAGTGGTGGAGTAACGGAGGACGACTCTGACGTCATGGGCAGCTGGCGATCAGGTGGACGACGTGAGCGCCATGGACCCCCACTTCTCCCACATCTCTTCTCTGCGGATCTCCCACCTCGCCTTCCAGCGAGCCCAAGCGGGAGCTCCTCCCTGGCAGCATCAGGGGTGAAGGGGTCCACAATGCGCTCCGGTTAGATGATCAGGGATACGTCGATCCACCCGCTCCACCAGAAGCCCAGCTCCACCTCCTCGTCCTCCACCACCACACAACAGCTCTGTGGTAGAAAACTGGCTCTTCCTCACCGGCTCACCCCCGAGCTGGATCCACGCTGACCCACTCCTCTCCAGCAGGGCGATAGTGGCGGCCCCAGACAAGCTCCTCCTCCTCGAGCACCCCATAAGGCTCAAGGGGCTCGTCTCTGTGGGTGTCGTGCCCATAGGAATGGTCGGTCAATCTATCACGTTGTGGTATCCCCTTCTCCTCTCATGCAGGGCGCGCACACATGCACGACGGGTTGTCAAAGTGCATCATAAGATTTCTTTTATTTTCAACAGAAATGAACAAAGAACCAAAAAAAGCATGAGAGCCAAACTCTAGAACTATAGTTGACTATAACTGAGGGAGACAGGAGAAAACAATGGTAATGACTGGGTTGACTGACAACAGAAAGCTAAGCACAAAACCCTTAAATAACAAAACACAAACACAAAGTACCAATGAAAAAGCCCAACACTTAAACACTAAAGACACCCAGGTGAAACTAATAAACACTAGAAACAAAAACTTTAACAAGGGTGGCCCCTAGTGGCCACCTACCATCATAAACCCTCAGTCCTGACACTTTGTTGTACAACAGCAAGGGCTGTGGTTGCTATGGTCAAAGTGCCATGGTAGTGGTTAACAAATAAAGGAGAACATAAATACTCAATAAAGATGGCTTGAAGTTGTGTAACAAATATAATAGCATGGCAGTGTTGTTTATATTGCTTTGACACATGTCATGTATGCACACCAGCTGCGCAAAACAGACGTTTCTGTCTGTGCCTCCTGTTCCAGTTAAGAAAAGTGGAGAAGTAGAGAATTATGTGTGTAATTTAAATATGTACGTTATTCCATTTTTTGCTAAAACACTCTTTTTATTTGGTGCAGCTGTTAGAAACAGGGTTTAAAACTGACTTTTTTGTTTTCTCTGTCCTCATGCCTCAAAGTAATGAGAATAAACTAAAATACTTAATGGTTAAGATAAGATAAGATGAGATAACTTTCTGATGTAGCACTATGAATGACACAGTAAAACCAAATGACCCACTGTTATATTAAAGATGGCAAGTGGCCCTTACAGTCATGCCTGTACACACTACAGCACAGCACACAATGTGAACAATGTAAAACCTTTTTTCTCTGCATTTAAGCCATTCCCCAAGTGAAGCAGTGGGCAGCCAGCGATGCAGTGCCAGTGGAGCAGTTTTTGGGGACGGTACCTTGCTCAAGTGTACCTCAGTGGTGACACTGACAGTCTTGGGATTTGAACCCATGACCTTCTAACCACCAGGCCACCTGCCGCCCCCCAAAAAATCTGAATTTGAACCAGCGCTCTTCTGATTCTCTTCATTCAGCAGCCAGCATGCAATCGAGGGGGTGGTAAAATGTTCCAAGCTTTTCTAAGCTACTGCTGGGTTTCAATCGCAGAATCTTTTGTTTACAAGACAGGTGCTTTAACCAACTAAGCTAAGAAACATGACAAGAGAATGACATCATACATGGATACCCATGTGAACATGTTATGAATGTTACATATGAAGAAAATTACACAAAACATTTAAGATGTTAAAAAAAGTAACATCTAAATCAATTTTATATCTCAGCTGTGATTAAGCCTGAGTTCTTTACCTCTTCGAGATCATATACTTTCTGTGTGCTGTTCCTGATCCATGATCATTAATAGTGTAAAAGCTACAATGTGATTTCAAAATAAACATTTGGAAAACACAGGAAAGCTTGTGAATGATTCCATGATGGCACCATGATGGTAAAACATTTTAGTAAATGCTGAAGCGCTGATAGGATCGGCTAATCTAAATTTTCCATAGTTTTACATCTCTCTGAGGGTTGTAGCCCATTAAATGAGAGCTGAATACGAATTCATTTTAAGTAGACATTAATATTATCTGTATAATAACTGTATGCCTAATGCTAAAGCATCAACTGATTTACATTACTTGCTAGGTAGTTATTATAGCCAAAAACTTAGACTGGGCTTCATATCATAGCTCTTTTAATGGTTTGGTTTGTGTTTTGTTTTGTTTAAAATCTACTATTTACAGATTCCAACAAAACATGCAAGAATATATGCGGCTTACTGAGCAATTCTGTGGAAAAAATGAAAAGCATAGAGAGGTCATTCGTGTCAGCATTTTCTGTGTTTTGGACAGGACGTCAAATTACCCTGAAAGACTGCAAAACCTATTTACACAATTGTTGCTTTTAAGGGCTTGTCATAAGATCCTGCCTTTGAAAACTGTAAATTCAATTTGTCACCCATTTAAGCCCATGGCCAGAAATCAAACACAAATGGGAAGTAGCTTTAAAAATGGACAATCTGTCATAAATATTGTTTTTATGACTGAGCTGTAGAATTCAGGCTTTGGGACAAAATTAGTACAAAAATTTAGCTTCTGTCTGTGCTTTTGTTTTGCTCATGCCATGTTTGTTACTGTCATGCCCCTCTAGTAATTCTAGCTTTATTTGACCATCATTATGCTCAGAACTAGGATTTTATTACGACATGTCTCGTAGCACATGAAGGCCACCTTACATCCAAGAACTTGAAGACCTTCAAGAGGCTGGTCATTAAATGCTTCAGATATTTGCTAATGGACCACCAGGACCCCTACTGTTCACTTATCTGCTCACTCTACATAGACCACTCACAACTAAATTAAGCTGGAGTCACAGTCTGGATCTACTGCGCATTCAGTACCATCCTGCTTCTCTGACTGGAAATCTTGTCAACCTATCTTTCTATTTAAACATTGGACTTCCAATACAACACCAGCCTTGTAGGATATATTCACAGTGGACGTGAGTCAGAGTGTAGGAGGCTTCTGGAGGACGTTCAGCATAAAAGGGAACCTGTAAAGTCCTGCAAGTCCTGGGACCCCGCCTTAGTGAGAGGCTGGACCGGAATCTAAGGGAAAGGCCTGAGCAGGTCTTCTGAGAAACAGGACTTTCAATATGTGCTACAGTCTACTAGGATTACTCTATCATGTTTTTTGGACGGTGTCCTTTTTTATTTGGTGGAAAATATAAAGTACATTTTTAGAGGACTGACTCTTCATGTGGTGGTATGCAGAGGCACCAAAGATCCACTGGTTCTTTCTAACAAGGTGCTCTAGGACATACCTTTGGGGATCTTCTCTGCCACCTACAATCAGGCTCCACTTCACTAAATGTATACAATAAGAATTTTTTATTGTACTTGTTACGTGTCACCACACACAAACATGTTTATGCACACAATAATGATTTAACACATATGTTAATCTTACTTCGTGCTAATTAAAAACAGACACCATTGTGCTTGGTTTGATGCTCTTTTCTAGTTGTATTGCTCATTCCAAGTAGTTGACAAAGAAATATTTGCTGGGTTTCAGCTGTATTAAGTTCCATTAATATACTGGACTTCTTTTACCCTTACTGGTATAGCATAAAAACAACCACAATTTATTACCACTATAAATGGAAGACAGAGCATGTGACAAAAATTGAATTTCAAATCTTGAGACATTTGTTTTAGTGTGATTCTGCTGGTTGAACTAGGTTTATGGCCCAGTAGTAGTCATTTGCATATTATGTTCTATATTTATGCCTATTGATGTGATTTGAACACATTTCAACATCCTGTTATGGGAGCCAATCAGCTTTCAGCCCAGAATTATAAAGGTGTGCATGCAGAGGCTTTGTGTGTGTATTCAGTCTTTTGTCCTTTGTCTTCTAAAAACTGTAAGTGAATTTACTTCATTTTGAAAACAGAATTAGAATATATGGTGTGTTTGTACAGAGTAACTGAATCTGTTATTGAAATCTAATACTTTTTTATCTTTTTTTCAGGAGGTTCATAACTTGGAGAGTTTGTCAATGATCCTGTTTCATTTAACAATGCTGATTTCAGCAGCATTAGGTATAGTTAATCATGTATTTTTTACATACAGTATGGAACAGGGCTAACGATTTGCAGTGTTTTTGAAACTGGATTTAATTTGAAACATTAGTTTTGTTAATGCAAGCTCAAATTCTTTCTTTCTATGTATTTACTTGACCAAACCTAGTTTAACTCATGAGCCAATTCTCACAGTGTAGATTTCATAGTGTCTTAATGTCTTTCTGTGAATTTTGAAAAGTAAAAAAAAAATTATTTTTGTTCTTTTAGGTGGCACTTTAGAACTTAACTTCCCCTGTCTAGAAGAGCTGAAGAACATTCAGAATGGAGAAAATATTACTCTGAACTGTCCTTTGTCAACTTTTGATGTGATAACAACTTTATGGCTGAAACAGACTCCAGGGGAAAAGCCTCTCCTCATTACTTCGGCTTTTCTCTCTACAGCAGTCACATACCATAATGGCTTTGACAAGAGTGGCCATTTTAATGCATTGCAAGAAAAAAGCAGTTTTACTTTGCATATTTTAAATTCAGAACCATCTGATTCAGCAACATACTACTGTGCAACTGCCGATTATTCAGACTCTTCAATATTACACTGTACAATTTTAGTCCTTAAAGATAATTATATATAAAAAAGTATCATATAAAAAAAAACTTCCACTACACTTCTGCTATACAATAGTGTTAAGAAACATTGTTGCTCTGTTTTTTTTACTATTTTTTGTTGCGATGTTTTTTACAGTCTTTTACAGTTTTTTATGTTTGGGGCTTGTTATGAAAAATTAGTTATGAAAAATTATCTCTAACTTTTTCATTTTGTTTTGCCTATGTATATCCGTGGGTGTGTGTGTGGAAGTGTATGATTATGTATGTGTGTGTGCGTGTGTATATAAGTATGTGCAT